>JANTCA010000133.1:0-12930 GCA_024741275.1 Chironex yamaguchii
TATTCAAATAACGTGATGTAAAATTATAGATATTACGAGGCAATGAATTAAGTACAGAATTCCATATAGTAAGATGTCCCTTGAAACATTCTTTAGTTAAACTTTTGATTATAATAATTATAATGATAATAATGATGATGATGATAATAATAATAACAATAATAATGATGATGATGATGACGATGACGATGGCCACTTGATATCGAGGATACCTGTCTATTCATGTAGCTAGCAATCGTGACTCTTAGAGGCACAGGCTCATTTACAGTCACTCATCCGAGCATTGTCCGCAGAGGAATGCACATTAGTGTGTGCTTATTAGTGCGTGCACATTAGTGCGACTTATACTGAACATTAGTGCGTGCTGAACTGATTTCTTGAACATGAGTGACAGTGTAAGCAATTGGTTGAACAAGACTGGACGCCTACGATCTCAACGAAGAGTGTTGTGTGGTATTGGCTAGCTGAGCCATTCTACGGCTTCTTAACAGTTTCGTCGTACCCAATTTCCCTTAAATGGTTTGGGTTGACCCGTGACATATGGTTTTCAGGCACTTATCAAAGGTACCACGAGGCGAATACGTTCCCAGAACCTCCTGATCAGAGCGCAAGCATCAAGCCACTCGGCCACTCGCCCACGTATACTGGAAAGGGTGGCTCATTGGACGTGGTAATTTATTGGAAGTGGTAACCCTTTGGAAGTGGTAACACATTGCAAGTGGTAAAGAAGTGTATGACACTGAATGTTATTTTGTTGCGTGGACGCGGATTTTGTCGTACAGTTTTGTGTTAAGGTCTCAATTACATTTCAAGTATCAAAATTCTAGACGAGCTTTACCAGCGTATCATTTGTAGTGTGTATATCTTGCTATTGCTTTACATTACACTCGTCCTAAGTTTAAATGACCAATATCAGTTTTGCAACAGTCGTTACTGTGTTGTCTGCTTCCATCTCCAGGTATCAACGGTCTTGCTGACTACGTCTTGAAGTCAGCAACTTTGTCCTCGACACTGACTTGTCCGTCGTTTACTCCGATGCCATTTGAAGCAAAACCGATTGTACGAGTGGCAGTGGAACCCGAACAACCAAGTGCCTTACTTCAATTAGTGAAAGGGCTTAAGCTTTTAAATCAAGCTGATCCATGCGTGCAGGTTTTTGTACAAGAGACAGGTAGGTAACTGGCTTTGACCGAGCTTTACTGTGAGATTTTCAACTTGAAATCAGTCTAAGAAAAGGCTCTAAAAAGATTGTTAAATTACTACGAAGCAGCATTGTAAGTTCACAAATTATTGGTTGTAATCAGATCTAAAGGTTTATCCTGGTGGACAGTTTACAAACATCTTGAGACGTTTTTTAGTACTCTTCTCAGGGATGAATCTGTTGAAATGCCAATTTTTTTGCCCTCATATATCACGCCATTCCTTAAGTAAACTTATTCCTTTCCCGTTGCTGTGATACCTCGAAAGTGTTAATTATATATTAATTTATTTAATGATGTTGCTGGTGAACACTCAGTTTAACACTCTAGTGCTAAGAGATACTTAACCTTAGATTGCATGCATTACTTTTTCATTGGTTTTTGGTTTTACTTAAGCTGAGAGACCTATCCAATGCATTTGATGAGCTTTGTGTCATTAATATTGGATGTTGGTGTATTTTTCGTGCTTTTTACATCTGTTTTTCTGGTAACAGCGAAATGTTTTGATTTGATAATGATTAAGATGTTACCACAGTGGCATCAAAACCGATGTGACATCCCACATAAAGGTTTGGTGAAGGATTTCTTCAAAAGCCATTGGTATCTGAAGCCGAAACCCAGTGGCGGTCAAGGCGGAAATTCATTTATTTTTTCTGTGTTAAGACTTAAACGTTCATCAGTTTCAGATCTATGTAGTATCTCAACAGACACTCGTGCTCTGATGTATATTTGTCAAGAGTGGAGTAATATATTTTTGGTTTGTAATTCACCGGCAGGCGCGTATGACCAGACCCGTTATAGAGAGAACGAAAACTTTAGCGACTGCCACGAGTGAGGTTTGGAGGACATACTTACATTGTATAATTGATTAACAGCACAGAGCGTGGAAATAATGTTTAGCTTCTCTCTTATCCACATGATTTATTGTTTTGGTTAATGTCGATTTTTTTAATTGAGTCTCTCATCACAAGGTTAAATGACCACTACTAGGTGAAAAGCTTCATAGGTAAGAGACGAAAAGCAAAGCAGAAGGAAGAGTGATAAAGAAGCCAATTAAAAGTTTGTGGATGAATTGAATGTATCAAGATCATACGTAAGACGAAAATATTTAGCAGACGACAAGTGCCACAATTCAAAGTTTTGACGGTTTGCGCTAAGAGAGCTCTTGTACGTGCTTATGGTTCGCAATTTGCAGATTAACTATCGTAGGAACAATAGGAAACTCGATTAAGTCTCAGTTTTACAGCTTAGTGGTTGACGATGATATTTGTATTTTTGTCTTGAGTAAGGATTGCCCGATCACTTGTAATCCTTTTAGTTGTGTACATATGTCACCTTCACGAATTTATCTGTTTCAACTTTCACTGCTTTGTAGGTGAATATGTCATTGCTGCTGCAGGAGAAGTGCATTTGAAGAAATGCCTGGATGATCTTCGTGAAATATATGCTGGAATTGAACTCAGTGTCTCCTCTCCTATCATACCTTTCCGAGAAACTATCATCAACCCGCCAAAATTAGACATGGTTAATGAAGAAATAACAGACTCAGTCAATGCAGATACTCTACAGCGACTTCCAGTCTTTATGCAACGAGAAATTCAAGATTGGGCAGACACAATACGTAAGGCGGTATGCAACCAAGATTATCAAACAGAAGCCGATAGTGAGCAATTTAAGGAACAAAGTCGCATGAAACAGTTAGAGAAAGCACGTCTTGTTGAAGGATTAATCGAGGCTCGAACACCAAACGGCAACAGTTTAATCTCCGTGCGTGCCATTCCATTGCCCGAGAAAATCATTTCTTTGCTGGAAGAAAACGCGAGATTGATCAAGGCAATTGTTGAAATATCGTCTGGTCAAACAATAAAAGAGAGAAAAGAAAAAGAAAACTTGCTACAAGCAGAAACAAGGAAAGATTTGGAACTATTTTATAATGATTTAAAAAATGGATTTGAGGAAGCAGGAAAGGAATGGGAGGGTGCTATAAACCGAATATGGGCATTTGGTCCTAGAAGAGTAGGACCAAATATCTTACTTAATAAAGTAAAGGCTTATGATCGCCCCTCGATATGGGAGGGATTGGGTATCAATGGTAAGTACAGCAAACAGTGTCAGACATATCAAATTAAAATCGTTGAAAGAAATTGTCGTTTTGGAGAGGAAAATGAGCCATTTGCCAATTTTCATGGCATGACTGAGACCTTGCAGGCGGAAAATTTGAGAATGGATGGTTAGTATCTGCAATGCTAGATTACTACAACTTCTCTCGTTTCCACATCAGGGAAATAAGTCCTTGGTAGGTTGCTTTGTAAAACATCTGCATGTGAAGCGGAAGGTATTGGGTTCAAATCTCACGTGACGCGAGTCCTTTATCACTGATTCTAGCTATTCGTTTTGCAGCTTCACTTCACTACACAGCTCAAGATTGGAGAGATGAATAAATTGATGTGGAACGAGAATGACTCGGTACTTTTCCTCAATTCTTCTCGCTGGGAAAACCTCCGTTGAAACGTGAAAGAGTACATTTTTTGATTCTGTTGGTAGGGAGTAATGAATGTTATTCCTATGGACAGGTGCTCTTGTAGTTTGACAGAGGAATAGGCAAAATGAATATATTTGTGTCCAAGCGAATAAAAACCCGTTAGTGACTCTTCCTATTTAGGTCGCTCACCGTAGTACTTTCCCTAGAACTACAGCGACCTCTACATTGCCTGTTATTGTATTCAGCACATGTGTTGCATCTCAGTCTCACTAGTATCACTGCGTGTGCGTATGTATGGACACACAGTGTACTGTCTTTGTAAATTCACTACCATTATGACGAGGAAAACGATGCTTCCTGGAATCTAGAAGATTTTAAACGTACTGCTAAGGCCTTGGAGGTCAAGAGCTCCTAGTGGGTCGTTTTGTCTCCTCATTAGAGCAGTAACGTCTCGATTTTGGGTTTGATTACCTAAATACTGTGTCACATCGTTTTATGTCATCTGTGGTAGCTCACGTGTCAGCATGCTATGACATTCGTCATCGTAATTAGTAGAAACACTGCCTTTTATGCTCATATACCTGCATTGCATTATCTATTGTTTGCATCCAAAAGGAGCAGGGACTACTGTTGTATAGCTGCTATAATCCTTTTCATGTCCATTAGATAGCAAGTCTTTTCTTCGTGTATTGCCGATGATTTTTTATGGTTGATTTTGTTGACGTCAAATGTGTTATGCCGTGGATCCGTTTTCATCATGAATTACTTGTAATTAGAGCCCGTACCTCCAAACAATCTTTGCCATTCAGCACTTGGTGTCGTGCATATTTAGTTACAGCACACCACAATTTTAAATCCTTTCATTGACATACGTTGTATTTAAATGTGTGGCTTTCTTGTTCGTTAGCGTACATTGACATTATATTAATTGGAATGAGTGTTAAATGTACCGACGAGAATGCAAGTCTTACCAGGAAATGTAAATATAGCATCTTCCAGGTGTTTAGTATGTGTGTGTCTCTTTACGTATTCTAATTGGGGGGAATTGCAAGATGTCGATGAACGCGTCCAGTCTGTTCATTTATTGGCAACTTCTCAGGTATTCCCAACTAACCATCGTTTGGCGCATGTCTACTGAGTAAAAATGTATTAACGTCCAAATCAGTTGTCGTTTTGGGTTATGACAAGTTTTTCCATCCTAGCAACCGATTGGTTTTTCAGTCTTCCAAAAAGTAGTCGCGTAATTTCTCCCAAACAACTGCCCTAAACTATGCCCTTGTTTTTGCCATACAAACAAGTTTTCGATATGCTTTTTGTTCATGGCCTTGATTTACTTCGTACTTTCGTAACAAAATGATTGACAGTTAAGAGGAAATTTGTACAAAGAGCACACAGTATGTTATTGTAGTGCAAACATCAAAGCTTTCTTTCAGTTTTTAAGTAAATTTTTTCGCCTTTCGTTTAACTGGGGCTCATGTGCAATACATTTGACGTGGATTCTACTCATTTTTTGTTTCAGATTGCAATACATCTAAAGTTCTTGGTAAATTTCGCTCATTTGATAACAGTGTTGTCAGTGGTTTTCAACTTACAACACTGTCAGGTCCCATGTGTGAGGAACCCATGATGGGCATCTGTTTTTCAGTAGAAGAATGGACTCTAGGAGACAATAAACGAATAGCGAGTGAAGATGCATCTTTGGAGGATCCCGTCCTGAATAACAAAATCCACTGTATTGCTGATAGTGAAGTTATGATGGACAAATCTTTAACTTCGGAGGGGTCGTCTTTAATGTCACATGACAATGACATGTTAACCAATCATGACAGAGATGAAGAAGGATTGGTCTCTGTAAACAGACATGAAATAGACAGCCAGACTGTTTTATCTAAGTCTCCTGAAACGTGTCTTCGGGTCTCACTAGATACGTATGGACCTATGTCTGGTCAAATTATATCTACTATGAAAGAGGCTTGTCGACGGGCGTTCATGGCACGACCGATGCGTCTTATGGCTGCTATGTATTCTTGTGATATACAGGCGACTGCTGATGTTTTAGGCAAAATGTATGCTGTTATTAATAAGCGAGAAGGGCGCATCATGAAAGAAGAAATGAGAGAAGGGTCTGATATATTCATGGTTACTGCAATATTACCTGTAGCAGAAAGTTTTGGATTTGCCGAAGAAATACGCAAGAAAACAAGTGGATTAGCAAGCCCTCTGCTTTATTTCAGTCACTGGGAGGTAAGCCATTTAAGCATCATTTCTGTCTGTCAGTAGGCAGCTATCGGGAACTAACGTTTACATATACGATGGCTCGTGTCCAGACGCAAGTAAGTTATTTATTTTACAATACTCCGTCTTCCTACACCAGTACTGCTACATGTTCTACCACCAACACTACTACTTCGACTACCTCAGCACCTAATAGTCTGCTCTTCCTGCTAACTCTACTACCGTTGCTACTGCTAGTTTTACGTCCACAGTCCTCTACTATGACCACCACAGCTACGATAGGAGCATCAACTGCTGCAACTGCTACTAGCGCCACCATCATCATCGTCATCATCATCATCATCATCATCATCACGATCATCATCACCATCATCATCACCATCACCACCATCATCACCATCATCATCACCATCATCATCACCACCGCCTTTGCTGCTAGTATTACTACTACTGCTGCTGTTGCTGCTGGTACACCCCTTGCGTTTTGTTGCGTTTGCCGTTTTAAACGAGCTCGTTGATTTTGTGTTATCATAGTTAGAAAATGCCTTCCCTCATTTTTTGCAGGTCCTTCCAGTTGATCCATTTTGGACGCCGACGACTGAAGAAGAATATCTTGTTTATGGCGAAAAGGCAGACTCAGATAATCAAGCTTTGAAGTACGTTAATAGTGTTAGAAAAAGAAAAGGATTATACGTGGAGGAAAAGACAGTAGAGCATGCTGAAAAACAGAGAACGTTGAAAAAGAATAAGTGAATTATTGACACAATTATGGTGGATGTACGAATTTCAATTTTATAAAGCAAGAATAGCATTTTGTGGCTATTTGTCTGTGTTTTTTTTCCTATTTGATGTGCTTAATTGCAACCAAATTCTTGAAAGCAGTGCATCGCTTATGGATACGAATTTTGCTTTTCAATTTTAAAGATGTTATTGCGCTTTTGTTCGATTTCCATGCATAGTCTTTTCCAACAAATAAGTGTATGGACCCACGGTCCTTTTACGGCTACACCTCCGAACAGGATATCTGAATAAGATTAAAAATAAGTACCTTTCACTCCAATTTTGATAGGCATCATATTGACACCCCGCTAGTTCCCTCACATGAGATCGAATTTATTCAAGTTGACGAGGCGTGCACTGTTACAATTTTATTTGGTAGTGTAGACCGAAAAAGAGTCACGACGCAAGACAGCTTTTTGCTAATCAAAATGAACGATTATCCAATTCCATACGCGATAACCATTCCTTATGACGTCCGCAAGCTATCTTACCATCTCAGTTTAAGCTATCTTACCATCTCAGTTTTTATAAATTCAAAGCTTGTCGTTTTAATGTTTCGTTGAAAAACCGGTACATCGATAATTTTATGACCACACGTAACGGTTCCGTCTAGAGACAAGATAAAGGGAATTTAACTTACCGTTTGTATGACCGTCCGGCGTAACTATTATCTGTTTGATTATTTTTATCTTTATCCGGCTACAAAATTTTTCTGTGGATGCCAAAGATTTTCTTCTCTAATCTACTAAGACATCGTTCCCAGGGTCGGATTTTACAGGGCGTAAAATAATGCCCATATTTATTTATATTTATTTATATATTTATAAGTATCACTATCACTTCACAAAAATGTCACGAGAAATCACTGCCTTAGCTGATTTACAACAGGATGTAAAATTGTGAGCAAGGTGTTTTTGTAAATTCGGTTTTAAAGAAAAGGTTTCCTTTTGTAAGAGTTTAAGTACAATGGGTGTAGATAGGTCTGGCTATTACATTTAAGCATGTGAATTTTACAGAACATATCCTTGAATAAGCCACACACTTTCCATATCTCATTCGACTCAAAATGTAACACTGGCCACAAACATGACTGTGAATTTGGCAGTCCCGATGAAAAATGCTGGTAATAGTGGCTGAAAAGCCTCGAACATTCTTATCAATTAGCATACCAACCGACAATATGGTTCGCGGTTGAAACTACTGAAACACCAACAGACTTCGAGTAGATTATCAATAGCGTAATTACTTAATTCTGTTACATTGCACTGACAAGTAACTCGTATATGTGGAAAGTACTGTTGCTTTCTTTCCTCTGAGATCAATGTTTGTGAGAGGTGCTTTTCTATTAACGGAATCTGCTACTCGACGTATCACAACTCATAAGCAGACAGTATCACTAACTACCTGAATTGAACATTGGCGATAAATAACGACGGCAGCAGCAACCACAACAGTTGTTTAATCCATTGTAAGGTTATGGCTGTTGCTTAAATACTAAGTGCACTATAAGACATCAAACTGCTACCTCACTGAGTTCTTTCAATTCTGTATATTATGGGTCTTCACACTAAGTCATATCCCGACAGCTCTACGCGGACATTGCATGGCTTGCAAACTCCTACATCTTTCCTGGTCATTGTAGCCATTCACTGCTTATACAGAGAAGATACAACTGTCCACAGCTGCATAGATACATTATACAACAACCAATTATTTCATATTATTCTACTAACACTAGTAACCCCTCTTGAGGACCACGATAGACCTCATATTGGGCAATTACAATACAGTACTAATACTGTAGGACCTTCGACGTTCCCTATTCATCCTTGTAAGTGGAAATGGCGCTACCATGGTTTCTCCTCTCTCCCGCTGAGCTTGTTGGACTTCGTAAACTGACTTTGGCTTGAGGGAGCTAAAAAATGCAGTTCTATTTAATTGAGCACTCAGTCTAGTTAATACGGATTTCTTCCTTTTTTCTTTTGTTTCTCCTTCTCTTATCTTTTCCCCCGTGACCAAAGAAACAGATTTATATACATTGACATGCATCGCCCGTGAGTTTCGTAATCGCCTGATAAGTGAATGAAATATAGTTTCGACGTTATCGTTAGTTGACGAAGAGCATTCGACAAAAGTCCAATTGAATGTGTGTGCAAGTCTTTGAGCTTCCTCTCTAGACACTTGTCGTTTTTGTGAAAGATCTGTTTTGGTGCCTACTAATCCAAAAGGAACCGATCTATCTATAGTGTAGAGTTCGGCCATGCCTTTGTACTTTAACACGGAACGAAAAGACTCGAGTTCGGCGGTAGAGTAAACAAATATGATGGCATTTGCGTGCTTCATGTAGTTGTGACGTCTGCTCGTGCCTAGACCCTGCATTGGATAAAACAAAAGTCAAAAACTGCACTTAATTTTCATTATAAATTAGTTTTCTATACTTTACCAATAATAAGACTTAGGCCGAAGGTATATTTATTGTAACCAGTGAGTTTTTCTGTATTTTTCTTCGTTAACTGTTGACTCCTGTTCAACGCCTCGTATTTACGGTATCCCATCAGCTTACTCGCATTTGATGACGCGAGCCGTAACCAAAAGAATGCTGACGTAATAAAGTAAAATATAAGATAATGTAGCTTTTTTATATCAAAGCCTCGTTATCAAAAAACACGGGGAATATGTTTACCAGTCGTAAATCAATCTGTGCATTTCTCCGTATAAGGTGATTGTTAACCTTGTGAAAGTCAGAAAATGTCACCCTTTTTTGAGGATAACTTCTTAATGTCTTTAGTATACCGTTTATGTCCTCTTGAAAGAATCAGACCGGGCATGGATCCAAAGTGTGTCCTCTGTCTTATAGGATAAAGTCAAATTTATCGCAAGTGCTATTTTTTTATAGCATACTGATTACTGAGCATAGCTAATTCCCATGCCAGGATTAGGGAATTTACTAGGAAGTGAGCTCTTTATGCGAGTGAGCTCCCTTTACCTTCTCTCACTAATGATATTTTGTTTGAGGTGACGCGGGTTCGAACTCGCAACTACTGGCTTACGAGATCGTCGTCTTATCCGCTATACCACGGCGGCTCTGTGGTAATTTACTTTACCGTATTAGATAGACATGTTTAAAATAGGTCATGTTTTTAAAATGGGCGTGGTTTAGGTTGTAAGGGCGTTCCCACAAAAATTTGTCAGGGCCAAACCCCCTCAGGATACACTCAAAATTAGTCCTAGATCGGTCCCTGGAGGTTGCTTAGAAACCGTCGACCTGTCAACACAGTTGCTTGCTTTTGTAGGACACGATTGTGTGGATATCTTGCATTGCAATAACATAGTTGCGTCACTGTGTACGAACTTTTTAAAACTGACACTTACCTTTTCGGCCGTGTCAAGGACTTCTAAGATGCTTACTTGCCCATCCACTGCAATTTTCTTTGTGTATGCATCCTCTACAAAATGAGGGTTAGAGAGTGATTCTTAGACTCCAATTCATAACATCAGAAGCACAGACATATTTACAAATGTACGTCCATAACTGCTGTTGACGAAAGTGACATCAGTCCAACCACCAAGTGTAGACTAAATGATGACTCAGCAGTCAACTGATAATCACTCGGATGCTCATACCTAAAGATGTCGGTTAACCTATGATTAGGTGTCTTCTAGCCGCATGCAAGGCGATATCCTTGTTTCATTACGCGTGTTAACACAGTAAACATTAACCAGGGCCAAACTACATGCTCTTCAAAGTGGGTGTCAATGCGACTTCATTCTCACTTATTTAATTAGTGACAACATGTCAACTTTTAAGACCTTCGTTAGGGAAGCCTAATTATGCAGTGGGAGATTTTGTACTAGTTAAAACTACTATTTTGTCAGGGACGGGCAAAAAGATATGGGTTTTTTCAGTAGAACCTACCCTCATAATCTTCGAAGTAAAAGAATCTCAAAGTAACTACTTGATCAAGTTCACCCTTAGACGGACCATATTTGTAGAAATCTCAATTATTTGATTAGTGACAACCCGTCAACTTTTAGGACATTCGTTAGGGAAGCCTAATTATGCAGTGGGAGATTTTGTACTAGTTAAAACTACTATTTTGTCAGGGACGGGCAAAAAGATATGGGTTTTTTCAGTAGAACCTACCCTCATAATCTTCGAAGTAAAAGAATCTCAAAGTAACTACTTGATCAAGTTCACCCTTAGACGGACCATATTTGTAGAAATCTCAATTATTTGATTAGTGACAACCCGTCAACTTTTAGGACATTCGTTAGGGAAGCCTAATTATGCAGTGGGAGATTTTGTACTAGTTAAAATTACTATTTTGTCAAGTTCACCCTTAGACGGACCATATTTGTAGAAAGTAGGGTTGTATTCCAAATTAGAGAGAATTTTCAATTGCTACTAGTGTTACCAGTGCGCATGCTTACACAGTTTTTGGGACAAGATTTAACCTTGAGTAAGACCTTTCGGATATTCGGGCTTGGTTTATTTACGTTGGACCTGTATTGCTTAAGATTAGGAAAACAAAGCCTTGACAAATCCTTCGCCATTTGTTGGTGTTGATACAAAATACCCAAATATCATTAGCCATTTACAAAAGTTGCTTATTTCATGAATTAACTTTAGCCATTCTACAACCCATTTTGCTGGTTTTTACTGCATCTGGTCTATGGCGTCATTGTTCATCTTTATCAATCAGACAGCTTTGGCCATTTTCTCGAAAACTTTAAAAGCAACGTATTCTTATCTGTTGTGCATAGCAATTGATATATATTTGATGTTGATTTGAAAGATGTATGTGCTTAGCACTAATTCGCCAAGGAGCTGTGACATATCTTCCTCAAGCACCACATATTAACTGTGAATATGCATTGTACAATGTAACCGTAGGCAGTGCAAAAGGTGAATAAATAAGTTATTAGTTTTAGTTGCCAACGTTTAAAGAAACTTTTATTATGAGTGTATAATTCTCATGTATATGATATACGGAAAACGTTAATGAATAGTACAAATCTTACATCGTCGAATGAATTTAAATTGATAAGCTAATGAGACAAAATAAATGTGTGTGAAAAGTAATATGGCTCATTGATGCGATATTCATACTTAATACAACTGAATGAAGGAGCAACACTTTTCATAGACATACTATCTTTACATTTTATAACAAGTATAATCATTTACTGGTGCTGTAATAAACATATACTAAAAACAAGCCGTTTCAAATTTGACTGCCTTAAAGCGTATTTCTGTCTCAAGATTAAAACATCTCACGAGCAGATTTTTAATCTATTTAGTTTGCTCGAAAGTTATGATAAGCACTAACGTGAAAGACAAGAACTTCTCTGTTAAACTAAAACAATGCAGGCAGTGTTGGTGCTGGTAACAAAACATATAATTTTCTAAAGAAGAGTGTCCTGGTTCGAGTGGAAGTGAGATTTCTTGCCACGTCTCTGAAATTAATTTGATCTGATTATTCCGTTTTTTTCAAGTAAAACAAGTCAGATTGACGGTTAAAATGCCTATAGACAAGAAGAACCTTCCCATCATGAAATTGGTATCTGTAGTGCATGGTGGAAAAAGTAAAAACATGTTTATGTTCATACTAAAAGTGTGCATTTTAATGAAATATAAACAGCTGTCTAGTAAAATCATCACGAGAAACGTGCACTAAAAGCTATAAATAGACTCCGTACCTCAAAAAGTGACAACAAATCAAACGATGAGTCACTTACCAATTGTTGGGTCATATTCTCCAAGATATCGATGACACAAGAAACGTACAAGTAAAGCTAAAAAAAGAAAATGAAAAGAGCTAGATGTGATCTAATCAGACGGTTAATTAATAAGAAGCGTTTGCAAATCAATATTATCAGTAAAACACCTACTTAAGAATACCTCGTGGTATTAATGCTATTTTTACGAAATTCACTACAGCGATAATGCTGATTCATAGTATGGTATTCGGGCACAGATGAAATGCAACAATTTGATTCACTGCGACCGTAAGCATTATAGCTCCATTTCCATCTTGCAGTACACACCCTTCTCTTTTTGTGTAAGTTTTCCTTTCTAAGACGTAACTCCAAATGTCTCCAGTACCCTTTTTCTAAGACATAAACCAAATGTCTCAAGTACTCTTTTTCTAAGACATAACTCCAAATGTCTCAAGTACTCTTTTTCTAAGACATAACTCCAAATGTCTCAAGTACTCTTTTTCTAAGACATAA
>JANTCA010000134.1:0-12929 GCA_024741275.1 Chironex yamaguchii
AGCAAAATATAATATTAATCAATATAAATATTTTTGGATTGTTAGCATACTTACTGGCTTTAAATCGCGGTGAGCAAAACCATTTTCATGAATATAACAGACAGAAGAAACAATCTGGCGGAAAAATTGCCTTGCCTCTTGTTCCTTAGAAGAACAGACAGACATATGTATAGAGAGAGAGACATCATTCTTAAGAAATAAACACTTTTTAATGTCTTCAATAAATGTTATTTACAACAACTGTTCTGTTTTGCATACATGGAATTTGAATAGAAGTTACAGAATGGGATAACATAGACAGACAACTAAAATGTTGATATATAAAAGAACATATGTTACAAAAGACTAGCAAATTGTCTAAAGATATAGATACTAACACCAGGGAGGTAATCACCAGGGAAACTTTGTATCATGGAATTAACCACCAACCTCATGCCAGTGTTTTGTGTGGGTTGTCTGGTATTCATGTCCTGTTTTGTAACAATGCTTTTGGGTTAAGCGCTATTATATGGAGAAGTAACAGACAAACCTAGTGACTTTTAGCCCACCAACCCCCAATTTTCAAAGACCGACAACGGCCCTGAACACATAACTAACAAATGCAACAATCCACATAGGAACAGTTACATTTATCAGCACTTGGCTCGAAATGATTAGACACAGAGAACTGACCATAAAGTAGAAATGAATGCTAATAGTGAGAAGTATGGAAGAAACTTAGCAAACTACATCATTTCAGAAATCATTCAGATGCAGACAATCTTCACTGGTAGAAGTTTAATTAAGGCAGGGCTGCTCAGACTTTTTCAGTATGTGAGCTATTTTTAAAATGATCGTGTCTGACAGATTACAACCTAGTACAAAAATGTGAAACATATATTTATTTGTAAATGTATTGAGAGTTCTTACATGTTCAGTGCATTTTGATTTACCTTGCATAGCAACATGAGCTAATACATTTTAGCACAAACATTTTACATGTTTGTAATTGCTTGAATGATGATTACTGCTCTGATGAATAGTACTAAGTGAATGGATGACGGGGTGTAATCTACCCAAAATGCTTTGGGATTGACTGGTTGATGGCAATCAATGTAATGAGAAGCCCTGGGTTGTGATGTATGGCGTCAACAACAGAAAAGTATGGCACGAGAGCAAAAATTGTATGGTTGATAGAAACGGGAAAGATTGTGAGTGCATACAAGATAAAACAAAACACCTACTTACATCTAATCTTTCTTTAGTTATAATGTAATCAAACAATTCACCTCCCGGTGCGAACTGAAAGGAAAAACAATTCAAGACAGCATATACAAATTGGGGCCTAGAAAATAACTACCGATATCTCAACTTTCAGTAATAATATAAACCTGAAAAATCCACCTCAACAAATTTCTTTTGCTTTCAAACTAAAAATTAATGTGGAGAACCCAGTCATGGTTGACACAACAGAGGACTTTCAATACTTACACCTTCTCTCTGTGTTAGCAATACACAACTTCATTCATGAAAACTCCACTGACTAAACAAAAAACAAAACACTACATATTTGTTAGTTGGCATTTTTAAATTAAGAATCCTTCCCTCATTTTGCACCCTTGACATCTGTGATAATCTGTCCCATGATTAACAGCAGTAATGTATTGTTGTAAGTAAGCAAGAAGCGCATGGGTTACCTTGTGAAAATTCTCTAATAGAGTTAGTTGATACAAAAGTAGACTTTAATCATACCTTTTCTATGGATTCTAAAATTTGCTATAAAATCTATCAACACATACCTCAAGGACAAGAAATATATCTTCGCTTGTTTCCACAACCTGATATAATTGGGAAATGTGCTGATGGCTAAGTTTCTTCATTGCTGTTACCTCACGAAATGCACGATGTAAATCACCCTGGCAGATAAATAACATGAACAGTTTATTACAATTAACAATACCATCATCATTATCATCATCACGATCAACATCAACATTATTACCATTACCATCATTATCATCACCATCATCATCATTATTATTATCATTATCATCATCATTATTATCATCAATATCAGCATCACTGTCATCATCACCATCATTATTATCAATTATCGTCATCATTAATATCATTATCATCATCACTATTATCATCATCATCATCATTATTATTTTTTTTTTTATTATTATAGTAAGAAGCAGCAGAAACTCAATTAATTCCCTCAAGACAAAATACAATTGCAAGTCTCACTTTGCAGATAACTTGGCATTGGGTACTTAAATCTTTTTTATGGAAAAATAAACTTAACTAACACATAATTTCTATGTAAATGCCTATACATCCTGGAACTGACTGCTGGCTTTGAATTAAATCTACATGATAGCTATGTAAGCAGCACGAGTATGACAACTTGATTAAAGAGCTGGCAAATCACTATGAACAAGTCAAATTCATCAAACTTTCAATCAACACTCTTGGGATATTTGGTAAAACATCAACGGATTTCATCAGTATGTTAAAGGATTTAGGATAAGACAATAATGCAAAGAACTACACTGTTAAAAAATTATAAACATTGCAAAAAGAACTGCTCATTAGATATTTTGTTTAAGAAATAAAGAATGGACACATCCAGAACTAATGAAATTTTGGTCAGAGTAATTGTAATTCTAAAAGATTCAAAAAGTCAATTTGAAGTTACCTGTAAAGTGAGACTTTGCAATTGTATTTTAATGTCACAAAGAAATAAATTTACACTTAATTATCAATAATCATCATTACCAGCAATCATCATTGTCAGACTCATTGATATTAAGTTTTCAGAGATGTATTAAAGAGCAATGTGTTTTGATATGCAAACATACCATCTTCCTCAGTTGTGCCTTGTTCATGATTTTGATAGCAACCTTGTCAAGAAAGCACAATAAACAAAATTAATACAAATGTTGAATGGTAATTAGCAGTGGCAGTAGATGTTGCAAAGTCAAAGTATGAGATTGCACTAGTCAACGGCATTTATGTTATACAAAACCCTCAAAGACTATCTCCAAGTGCAGTCAATGTGACAAAATGCAGCCTTGACATACCCCACTTTCTATTTAATAACAATTCCATACTTCCAAATGTTGCATACTTTATCTTTCGTTTAACCAATTCACAACTCATCAATGTGACACATCCTGGCACATCTGTGCATTGTTTGTTATTGTATCGAACTTTTAGTAACTGCATCATTGTTCATTTTGTCTGAAGAAGGAACTTCATGATGGATTACTTCAGTTGTGACTGTTGTTATGTACTGTTTAACTGTTTATTTTAAGTTACCTTGATTAAAAACGTTTGTTCTTCAACCGTGTATTGTTGTTTATTGAAGATTAGCATGGAAACTATGTATTACGGGTCTATTTTTGCCGATCTATCACCAGTTTGACAACGTTATTGATCTTACATTGGTTTTTATTCATCTGTAGGCATAGTTCGAGCTTCATAATTTCAACACCAAATTCTGTTTTCAATGTAGCATCTTGCTGCTTGTACGACTTGCTCAGTTGTGTGATGATATATGCCTGCACTCTCATCTGTTTCAACACATGCCATGAGAGTTCAAAATCCACAAAATCACATGCTTTACTGTAGATAATGAAACAGGTATATTTTTTTCTCTTGTACTCCCTGGGTGTCTTTGTCATCCATCCCAAGTTAGATATCTGGTTGCATGTCTCTCTGCCATTCCTGAAATCAACTTATTCTCCCTGACAGCTCTCTCTTGATGTCAGATGTTCTTTCTTCAGTTATCTTAGCATTACATAATCGGTACGCAAAATAAGTGAGATGGTTCTGTTATAGCAACTTTCTCTAGTGCCACCATTCTTTGACAATCAGATGTACAATGATCTTTTGCAGTCCCTTGGACATGCATGTTTATTCCAGATTTCTTTCATCAATCCCAGGGTTTTTTGCATTTTTGTGATCTCCTTAACAGTTTGCTGTACCGCACCATGTAAGATAGGTAGTTCTATTATTGTTATCATCCTCAGAGATAGTCACAGTCGAATCATCTTTTATACAGATCTTCTGTGTAATCCCTCCATCTGTTTTTGACTTGCTCCTTTTCTGTCAGTACATTTCCATGTTTGTCCTTGATGGCACACACCTTTGGGCTGAAGCTTCCAGTTCTATTGTACCTACCTTGCCTCTTCTCTTACCTTCCTCAATCTCATTGCAAATGCTGCAGAAGTATTCCTCTTCATGCATGTTGTTACTAAATCCTTTCTGCTCTTGGCATCCTGCCTTTCTTTTGCCATCTCTTGTGCCCTTTCTAACAGAAATGCTTTTACCCTTTTCAATCTCACATTCCATGTTTTAATTGTCTGTAGTGTTTTCATGAATTAAGACCGAGGCCTTGTGGTACATGAATACTCAGAAACCAGGGGTCATCACTCTGTCCTGTAGAGTCCCTATAACTGTGCACCCATATCAAAGTAGATTAAAAATAATCCATTAAACGTGGATAGCAAGATACCGAGATGGTTTGCTGTTGGCTTCTCCAGTACAGGCTTCTCTAGCTGGGGCATTGTCCTGCTGTCCAGGACTGGAGGATGCCACCATTGACTCAAGAGATGCTCTTCTGCTGGACCATCCTGCCAGCACTGTTGGTACCGAGTACCTCTTGAGTGTCCTAGTCAAGCCACTAACAAGACTGAGGTGCCTCATTTGTCCTCTTCTTTTTTTGCTGTTTTAGAAACATTATTTTCATGGTATAAGAGCAGGGTACATAGAACCCACTATTGACCATGATTAAAATGTTTTAACTCAACCATTGCCTGGTCCCAAGTCCAGGACGAGAAAGGAAGAGGGTTGGTAGAGGAACAGGAGGAAATCTCTCCCATAAAGCCAAGTTCCAGCTATGGTAGTGGTCCTGCAAGCATCATTTCATTTTGTCAGAAAATGGAGTCCATGAACGGAGTGATGCAAATTGTCATCACCCTATTCACAGCCAGATTCTGTCACTGCAAGGAATCTGATGTTCTGTAAGAA
Organism: Chironex yamaguchii; assembly: GCA_024741275.1. NCBI lineage: Eukaryota > Metazoa > Cnidaria > Cubozoa > Chirodropida > Chirodropidae > Chironex > Chironex yamaguchii. Next base: position 5,017 of record JANTCA010000134.1, read on the forward strand.
TAACACTAAAATGCTCTTTTAGGGGAAGAGAGGGTTAAAATGGTTCATACTTTGATGACTTCATCCATGTATGATCTCCTAATTATTAAAACAGGAATCTGATAAAACTTTTAAATCCTTTATAAAAGCAAGACATGAAACTAACATCAAGTCACTCTAACTGAAAAAAGCAATAAAGTTTTAAAAAATTTAAAAGTCCCCAAAGTGAAATTACGTGGACATTTTAATTAGTAATAATTTGTAAAAGTACATAAGTGTTCCACCTTTTCACCTGTTGGCAAGTGTTCAGCCAATATAACTTTTGCAAAGCCACCTACAGGAATAAGAAAAGTATTCAATATACATAGCAATATAATACTAATAATGCAACAAGTGTAGATTAGTAATGATGACCAGGTTTCAAGAAACAAAATTCCACACCACAAGAAATTGATCATTAACAGTGCCTTGGGAGTCAGAGTCATTAATTCAGGGGACTTGTGGAGGAATCAAACTCAATGTCAGAAAATCTGTAAATGATTCTTAACTCGTTATATTAACCCACATAGTTATGTTGTTTTGAAAAAATTTGTCGAAAATAAGCAAGGATTAAAGAACCTTTTGCCAATCTTTTACCCACATCAAATGATTGTTATGTTCAGTGAAATGTAACTACTCAAAATACCTAACCTAGACAATGATGAGAGATATAACCAGAGACCTGTGGGCGTCAAGTCAGACAACCTTTAAAGACGTTGTTGAATAACCACTAAATAATAACACCATGACATACTATGGTTTTATGGTTGGTCTCTCGTGCCAAAATTTCGTTCAATTCCATTGAAATGCGACAAGGAACTATGAAAAAAATGTCGATAAGGTATCGATTGACTACTCTCGACAGCGGAAAGAGAGGCACTGTTGCTGTTTTTAATTTGAAACATTGTGTTTTATTTTTAATTAATAATTGAGTACTACATCATCGTTAACTTAACTAGAAACGAGGAAGGCAACAATTTAGCTAAGGTTAGAAATCGTTCGAAGAATGAATCAGTTTATCTGAACAATGTTATTTTTCAGTTCAATATCGATTGTAATATGAATGACGCCGGTCAATGTTTAAGTCGAAATTATCGAATTCTCGTTTCCTGTTTTTAAAAAGTTAGCCTTACAGTAACAAGCATTTTACAAATCTTACACTTTACATGTTTTAAGGAAGAAAAAGTACCCTCATCTCACTTATATTCTACATATGTACTTATGCTCAACTAGAATTCAAATTACCGTGCCTTAATCTGATTGTTTTAGTTTGTTCTAGGTCTTATACTATCTGATCTTAACCTAGGGCAAAATGAAAATAGTTCTGGGGCTTTTAAAGTTGGACTTCAACCAAAGTTATCCACAAAAAAACTGTTGGCCCAGACAAATCCTTGTGCCTGCTTTCACTGTTGTCGGTAAAAACTTATAATTTTGTTTGGTTTACTTGACAATATATCCTTCTTACATATAGACATTGGATCGTTTAAACGTAATAATACTAACATTATTTTAGCACAAAAACATTTGAAGTGGTAGTTTACATGTGAATGTTGTAAATGACAAAATTTGAGTCTGATCGCTGAAATTTACTCCCTAACTGAAACTTGCCGATATTACACACAAAGCTTAAAATTATGTGGGATTTCTTCTCTTAGAATTACCTTGGGGCAATTAAATTTAAGTAATATTAAGGTGATACACGTTAAAAGTATAAAAAGTCTACGAAAATGCTCAAGACATGTTGAGCACAACTGAAGTCTGAAGAGCATTTTCTGTTTCCAGGGTAGGCAGCCCACGACTCCAGCGCTATTGCAATCATAAAATAGCATTGTCATATTTTTGCTTGAAATGTGCTACTTCCTTCATGCTTACCTGAGGGAAAAGGTATTATCTTCGAGTAACAATATTAATAACTTTTCAATACCTATCATTTACTCAGCACACAAACTTGTTTGCCATTTTATAATAATACTTTGCATAAAAAATATAGTCTACCTTCTCCAAGTCGAACATTCTTGTCAACATAATATTTGCTAATTTCTTGGGGGAATTTGACAGCAGCTACGCTCTGGTCAGGCATTGTAGATGTTGATTGAAGTCCAGTTATTAAATCCAAAAAAACGATGTCGTCCCTAAAGCCTCTGTCCACCATAAATTTCAGCAAACCAACCTGGATGTGAAGTACTATACAATCTCACACAGCCACAACCTTGGAATGAGAAGATAGAACAAATTAAAACTCTTTGTGCAAGGTAACGATGTTTCCAACACGGATTTAAAATATGTAATTGTATCCTTAAGTCATTAGCTGACCGTCACAACACAACTTGAAAGCTGCAACTTGAGAACACCACAAAATGTCGTGAATTCAGTTTTGATGAAGGAAAACTTCGTCGAGTTCGTTTGAAATTGCCTCGCTGTGACGTCATACCTAATCAACCAATCACGTTACACCATAGCGGCCGTTGACAGGTAAGTGCAAACTGATTTTTTGACAAATCGTGTCAGACGTTCTTGGCACGTGTATTTGAAATAAACCAATGCACTGATTGAACAAATAAAGATTATATTATAAGAGTTAGCTGTCAGTGCCCTTGCAATATCCTAGTTAAACATGCGTACTATGCACTAATACAATGCTGTTCGACTTTGATTATGCAGCAAATCCTTGTGGGACCCTTTTGGGCGAAAGTTGGGTGGTTTTAGTGCTTCTCATACATATCCCACTTGTTGAGGCCCATTGCAATATATCTATGCATTATATACATATTCGTATGCGTATATTATGTGGTTGTAACTTTCTCGAATAGACTTTCTCCAGGACTGTTGGTCATTGATAGGCAATTGGACGTATATCAATTTGATACGTGGTGGGCCTCCATCCTCGGAGTTCCTATTCTGCCACGGTGTTCATAGGACTCTCCCAGGTCAACATGTCGAGGACGAGAAGCACCGTGAATCTAATTCAGCTTAGTCTATTCCTTATCGGAGATACAAAAATTTCGGTAAATGTTGTCAGTCTTCTTAAAATTTTCTCAACACCATTAATTCTTGCATCAGTGCATTTCGGATATAGACGGCTATAGGAATTCGGTATCTTAATTAATGGGCCAAGTATTTGTCTGTGATCATTGTAAGGTGGTATGTCGATGCTGATCATTGTAAGGGGGTAGGTTGATGCTGATCATTGTAAGGGGGTAGGTTGATGCTGATCATTTTAAGGGGGTAGGTTGCCACTAAAATGGTGGTTTCGTAGGTATGGTACGGTGGTACTGATGTAGCAGTGTGGCATGGTACTCGCATTAAAATGCCAATTGTGGTTGAAGTATGGTACTTGTGTTATGGTAGTGTTAGGGCACATGGAGGTGTTCTGAAATGGGTTTTTCTTGTCATCTTGTAAAAAATAGTACTCGTCTAGTCTCAGGTTTTTCGGGCCACGAGACGATCACAATACTTTTGCATCAAAAACGAAGCTAGAAGGGATACTATCTTGAAATTGAGAAAGCCTAGGAATCTGACCTCTTACGGAAATACCCATTACGTAAGTCGTAGCACAGTCTCAAATCACAACTTTACAAAAGGCAAAAAAACCCTGCCTTTGTTACGTAACATAACAATGTTCCCAAGCAAAAATGTATAACCAAAAACTTTAATTAGTCCACCTTTAACCCCCTTTAAGACTCTTCTGCCGTCAGAAAATAAGATCTTATAGGACCAAGAATCATCAGAATAAATTTTTTTGTAACTATTGTGATACATATCAGAGCTCAGACTTTGTTCAGTGAGGTGAAAGGCAATAAGGTCAAGCATGTTGTATCTCATTTGAAGCTTGTCGCAAAACATCTCGGTGTCAACAGAGACCTAAAGTGGCATAATTTCCTACTGCCTTCGTTTACAAATGGCACGGAGCAAACGAGGGGTTAATGAAAGAGTTAATAAAAGGATAGTGAAACATGCAGTGACTCAAACAGGGCTCGAACCTGATAGCTTCCGTTTACAAGACAAGCATTCGGGTATCTTGAGGGAACTATTCAACCCAATTTAAACTTTCTGTCTTGCGCATATTAAATTGTTTAATTAGATTTTATTGACAGCCCACTAACACGCCTACTTCATAGATCTTTTCCAAAAAGATGTTCTACAAGGTGAGACCATTAATCAAAAAGGCTGGTTTTCTCTTTAGACAAGGAAACTAAGAAGTTGCGGGCACTGGACTTGTCATAAAATGTCAAACTATAAATCACGGCTGCTTGATAGTTTCTTTTGTGTATAAATAAGGGTGAAAGTCATTGAAATTCTGAAAAACAAAGTATACATCTCAGATTTCTAGAATCAGGGAATCTAGGTCATTGATACAAAATGTGCACTGTTCATCATCAGTGATTTTGAGTCCAGCACAGGAAACGAGAGATGCATGTGAAAAAGACGCAAACACAGTACTAGAAAGGAAAAAGCGCAAATAAATAAAGAAAAGGAAATAAAGAATACTATAACCCAAGTATAACAATACCGAAATAAACAGCATACAGTGGGGTACCCAAAGGGACAATGGTGGGTTCAATTCCTACTTTTTAAAACAATGAACCAGGGGATTTTCATAGAAAACGTAACAAAATTGGTAGTTATAGCCCTAACAGCTTAGTCCTAAAAAGTTGGTACTTTTCCGATATGTACCCTATGGCTAATTCTTACCTAACGCTGACCTCAATCCAATTGTGATGAATGGGTTGCCTTATAGGCACCCTTTAGCGACTTGCTAACCTACTTGTGAAAATAAGGGCAGGGTTTACTGTGCCAAAAATTTCTTAGATAGAAGCCCCCAGCAACCGCTATCTTTTCCTGATGCAAAACTAGTGGCCCATGCGTGTTGCTCATAGTTCTTGAAAGAACGATTTTACTGCTTTTGAAAAAGAGGTTTCAAAAAGACAGACTTTTGTAAAAGAGTCTTCATACTTTTTTTCTGACAAGAAGATGTTTTATTTTGAAGCTGATATGGTGTGATATCAGGTGACTGACAACTGTTTATTGTTGATTCCTACATTCTAGAAATCTCTACCGACACAAAATAAAGAAAAACAGAGGGAAAAAAAGATGAAGAGAGAGCACTTAAACAAAAAGAGAGGGAAATGAAGGAAAAGAAAAGATAAAATAAATAAACACAGAGCAAATAAAGAAAAAGAGGGAAAAATAAAGATAAAGAGAGCAAAAACCAAAAAAAAGAGAGAAAGTAAACAAAAAGAGCGGCAAAAGGAAGAAAAAGAGAGCAAAAAAATAAGCAAAGAGGGAGAAAATAAAGGGAGAGGGAGGGCAAATAAGGAAAAAGAGAGGGAAAATGTGTACATAGAGTAAATTGTCCAAAATTTTCAATTCCTCGCATCATTCCGTGTCAATTTCCACTGGTTTTCTAGCTAACAGCAGCCTTTTTTTCGATCCCTTCACTGTGGAAATCAAGACACGACTTACAAATATTCCGTTGTCGTGTGCATATATTAGGATTTGAATGGGATATTAATGCAGTAAGAATATAATTAGACTAATGGGAATTTATTATCCAGAATAGTCACGAAAATCAACGTGTTGTTTTCTAAACAAACAAAGAAATTGGAATAAATAGCCGGGAGTAAAAATTAACAAACAAGACAACAAAGAAAAAATCCAGGCAAACATCTGGCAGGTCCGGAAACGGCAAAAATTCGAAAGTCGGGCAGGGTCGTCCATTTTGGCATTCGAAATCAAAACACAGCACTCAAACTATCGGACTGAGGTCCTACGTATTGTATGCACAAAATCGATTAAGGATTAATACATGGGCTTCCAGAAGTGTCACTAGTCTGGTCAAACCTCAGGGCAAAGCCTTGTAGGGTACCCTCTAACTACCACTGTCTCTGTTCTGTGATGGAATGTTTCAATAAGCAAAAAGTTTTGGGCTCTCGGCCAAGTTACACACTTGCCCCTCCTTCCTAGTCGTTACCCTTCATCCAATTTACTTAACACAAATTTGAATTGAGCCCTAAACTTAAGGCTGGTGTAGTACGAGCCATTAACTGTTTAAAAGAGAACAGAAACCATTGAAAACTGAATAAAGTACGTACATGGAAAATGAACTTTGAAGTTTTGATAAAATTATCCCTGCTTATTGATTCATATGTTGCTCTTGTAATAAACCAAATTAAACATTTAACTAAAGAAGAGAGAAGAATAAAATGTGTTAAATCCAAGACCAGAGGCAACAAAAGTTAAACTTGAAATTACCTGGGTTTAAATCTGTTTTTTCTTCTGCATTTGTTCACTGAATTGATACAATCTACCTCCTTTGCCCTTTAAATATTATTTAAACCAACACATATCATATGTCTTTGTCACCTATCGAGTGCTGAGTGAAGTTTACAACCTTATAATGACGATTTGGACGGAGGAATTGAAAAGACATTGATCATAATATACACTCAGTCCTAGAAATGAATCACATATTTTACATAACAGGGTATAGAAATATAAAACGCCTCCTAGATATCACAAGCTTACCTTACAACCTAGATGTTTCAAATGTTTTTGAATTGAGAATCTAATTACGACAACTTCGTTTTTTGTCGTCATGTTATTTCCATAGCAATACAAGACAAAAATATTAATAGTATTGGAAAACAAAAAATAAGGAAGAAAGAACGTCATTTCGATATTAAACTTAATGTGCCTTATTGAGGCAAATCGGCAATGTTTTGTGCTAACCTACGTCTCAAAAAGCGAGACTTGCTGCAAATCTGTAATTAACTTCACACTTGTTAGGGCCAAAAACATCCGAAAACGGCGAACTGTATTTCATTCCGGACACGATGTCACCTTATTGTAGTTAGATTGAAGAGTGTATTCCTTTACGACGAGTTAAATTAAGAAATTGTAGCCCGATGAGCCGAAAAAGGGTAGTACGAGAAGGCCGAAATTAATCGGGCTTGAAAGTAGACTTGCTTAAAGTCTAAAATATAACGGCTTTGTTAAACTGAAAGAAGCGTGACCTATTACGCTGTTGTTGTTTGTATTTACATCGATGCCATCTTGACGCATCATAGATGGTCAGGATACAAATGCAAGTATGGAATATAAGGATAAGAGGATTTACGTTACCAGTTAAGGAAATGATCAAAACAAATTGTTTCTTATGAAAATATAGCCTCACGAAAAACACAGCATTGTCAAATTGGGCCACAAGTCGCCAGTTGGGCGACTTTTGAACGGAAAAAACCGAAAAACCGAAAAACGAAGACGACAACGTGGAAGACGCAGTATGTACTACTTCTCCTCCTAATACTACTAGAGCTACTACTACTACGTGCTACAACTACTAGTTGTGCTACTACAGCAATTACTACAACTTCTACGAATACTAGTACTATTGCTACCGCTGCTACTTATATTACTAGTACTATTACTAATACTAGTAGTGCTACTACTATTAATGCTGCTACTACTATTACTGCTACTATTGCTACAAATACTACTAGCACTAGTACTACTACTACTACTACTACTACTGCTGCTACTGGTAGTGCTACTACTACTACTACTACTACTGCTGCTGCTACTACTACTACTGCTACTACTACTACTGTTGCTACTTCGGCTACTCATACTACTAGTACCGCTAATACAACTACTACTGCTGCTACTACTACTACTACTACTATTACTACTACTACCACTACTACTGCTACTATTACTACTACTTTTACTACAACTGCTACAACTACTGCTACTATTACTACTACTACTACTTTTACTACTACTGCTACTACTACTGCTACTATTACTACTGCTGATGCTACTACTGCTACTACTGCTACTACTGCTACTACTACTACTACTACTACTACTACTACTATTACTACTACTACTACTAC
>JANTCA010000135.1:0-12927 GCA_024741275.1 Chironex yamaguchii
GGAAGTACAATAGGCATGTCATTTCTGACATCGTGAAAGGGTTCTTTAATGAAGATCCATGTCTTGTGCAAGAGTTCTTTACAGGAAAGAAATTTTGTAGCTAAAAAAAGATATAAGGACATCTTTGAAAAAAATAGGTATTCAGTGAATACCTTGAATACCCCTCAGCACCACCCCTGCATGTGGTGTAGGAGACCTTGGCAATGATGCTATGCTTCATTTGTCTCTTGGAAGGCTTATTCTTGCCCCTTCTTCAAATTATTGGTTAGTTCACACCTGCTGAATTAGTCAGGATGATGCATATATATTGATCATCAGAATTACATAATAAATGTCAGGTGTAAGATAGTAGCATCTTTCCATGCAAGGGTTATTTCAATTTAATTTTTATATTGCGATAATGGGAACCAACCAAACTCTTCCCTAACACTACTTCTTCCTCGCTGCACTTTGCCCAAGAGCACCTCCTGCCTACCATTGTGCCTCATCGTATGTCCAAAATATCCTGATTTCCTCTTCTCGATTATGTTGAGCAACTTTTTTTCGTCCTCAGTCGTCTCGTGCACCTTCTCGTCCGTGATGTTTCTTGTCCATCCAATCCATAGCATCAAAGATTGGAGCGACCTTTTATTGTTTGAGTTGGGCGAAAAGACCAGAAACATGGGGTATGTTTGAAGAAAGGTGTGCAGTATCCATGTCATGGGGGTCATGGTCCAATTTCACTCTACCCCACTGCTTGTTTCTTGGGTGTCCGGGCTCCTACTCGTTTGTTGTTATATTAGCAATTGACATGGTTTCCTAGCAAGAAACAGTAAGGCAAGTCGATCATAACGCTGATACCGTATTCTGCCACAATTCTAATCCATTTTCAAGCCTTTAACAAACTGTAACAAACTGTCGTTTTAAAAAGCCATATTTACTTAACCTCGTACTGATTTACACTCTGAAATTGCCATACGTGTTATTTTCCCCCTTGAGCATGTTTGATCCATCATTGTAAGATGGACTTGGACACGCTGTGGCTGTACTTTGCCACATTCATCACTTGTTTAATATTTAGTGAGGGCAAACTATCGCCTGATAAATGCAGAGAACTTGGGTTTTCGCAAAACCTTCTCTGTAGTTCATGTAGTGACCTGAAGCAATTTAAACTGGAACGACTCTTAGAAGGTTGCAGTAGCTGCTGTCAGGAAGGACAAGAGGAGAACGCAGGAAAGGTAACTTAGACTAGTGCCAAAGAATGGAATGGCTTTTAACTTTAAATTCTGAACTAATTGAAAACTGCTTTAATTTAAGCTTACTGGACGCATCTGTAAAAACGTAAATGAGAGGGAGAGATTGGTCGAACGAAGCGAGAGGTGACACCAATAAGCCAACCTTTAAATAGCTGCTGCCAAAATCGTGGTAAGGACCAATGCCACTTCTTTTAATGTTTCAAATTTGCAACTTCCACCCAGCAGCGCTGGTACTCATTTCCCAGACCTCGAAAGGATAGTTGGGGGAGGTTGAACTTTAATGCCTACACAGCTATGAAGCCTCAGTCTCTCGCTTAGAACACCAAGCCAGTACAATTCCCCAAGCAGCCATTATGTAATTTCAAACTTAGGTTCTATTATGCCCTATATTACCCCGAGGGTTTTTTTATAGCTTGGACAAAAGACGCCTGACAATCATGGATAACCCAGTAAGTGTTCCCTTGTGGTTATGCCTTTGGTCTCCAGACTGTCATGTTGAATGTCAAAAACACAGTTTAGTATTTTATACGCCTGAATCCGAGGCAAATTCCTCTACATTGTACGTTATACACTTCTCCATCACTATCCACTTCTTCTTTTATATCACTTTTTCTTAACTGAAAATATTATCTTCCTCCATACCTTTGCCTTTCTATCTGTGCCCCTTAACGTGTCTCTCCTGGCATTCATCTATCAGTCTCTGTTCAGCCTCTCCCCCTCACTCCCTCCTCCCCTCTCTCCTCTCTGGTTCCTTTTATCTCCCTATATCTCCTTCCTCCCTTTTCCTCTCACCGTTCTGCCCTCCAAGGCCTATTTCCTTCCATTATCCTGTCTTTTGGAAATAGGTAATGACAATGTAAGTTTGTTTTCCTGCTTTGGTAAATTAGTAATTATCTTTCCATGTATAATTTATTTCTGCAATCTTATCTTGATTTGAAACTATGAACTGCTTTGCATAGAGTGGGATAATCTGACAAATTTTGCCAGCCTGCTCCTCTTCTATCTTTTCCTTTTGTCTCATCCCCTTTATTTCTTTTTCTCTCCTCCCTTTTCTTTCCTGCTTTCTCTTCCCCTTTTCCCTTTCTTGTCCTTGCCTTCCATTCTTTTTCTTCCTTCTCCCTCATCTTATTTTACTGTGTTCCCGTTTCTTCTTTTCCCTTGCCTCTTCATTCTTTTCTTCTGTCTATTCCCACCTCTTCTTGCCTTTCTTCTCCACTACCCATTTCTTTCCTTCTATTCCTGTCCCTCCTCGTCATCCTCTTGGTAATCATTGTCATGGTTGTCATCATCATTGCCACTGCCATTTGTTATTCACAGTAGTGTAATTATTTATATTTTAAAGATAACGATACCAATGGACATTTTTTATGTATTTTTTGACTGTTTTAGATTTATGCCTCTGCTACTCTGAAAGTATGCAACTGAAAAATAGGAAGGTATCCACAAATTCAAGGTGAGTACTTTTTTATTAATCTTGTTGCGCTTGTGGTTTTGATAGAAACATTGGTACAGTGATTATAATCAACATATGGAAAATGACAATAAGTCAGCTGTGTTTTGTTCTCTGTATGGGACCTCACATGTTTTCAAAGAAATGGCAGTACAGATTTCTGTTTGGACTGATTGACACCTCAATACATTTGTTTACAGATACATTATGCCCTTCTTTGACCTTTAGTTGAACATTGGCAAAGTCAGTCATAACCAGGGGCGGCTGGGACCAAAAATAAATAGGTATTCAAATTTTAGGAATAAAATTACTGTGTCAAGGGGAGTGCAAGAAATGCCCTGCCTATAAATTTTGGATTATGGAGCACTAAAACATCACAAAGAGCTCTTTCTGACTGATCACTAGGAAGATATTTCTATTTTGCAGTTATTACATTGTCATTGAAAAATCGAAATCTTGGACATAACTTTATTTTTTATGCCATTTAGCAGCTTTCAATTTAGACTTTTTTTACTACTTTGAAAAGAACAATTCATTTTACACTAACATGAAATGTTTTAATTGCCTTACACACACTAGAATGTTTACTCTCGGTGTCAAACACATGCATAAAAATTATGTTCCAATGCCTAAAAGTTACAGGCAATGGAGCTCAAATTCTTATGCACTCATTAATCTTAACTTTAAATGCTGTAATTGTGTTAGTTGTAAACTTAACAATAATTAATCGCAACATTGCAATAATGCATGCATTTAGGATATGGATTAAAATTAAACACCAGGAAAAACAGGTATAGGAAATCAAAAGTTTTCAAGAAATGCATAAAAAGTACTCAACGTGACTATAAGTGAAATTCCCATCCTGTTCCTAAAGTTTTGAAAGATCTGTAACATCCTCATGCTTGAAAGTTGAGGCACACAAGGGCTGGTAAGATACTTCAAGTGAAAAAGAAAAGGGCCATGGGTTAAAAACCACCAGTGTTGCTGTTGTTATCAAAGATTATATTGCAATTTAACTCGCAGAGACTTACTGCCTCCTGAAAGTCACCAAAATGGCAAGGTATTGAAGATTTAGATTGATTATGTTGGCTTCTAAGAGAGACCTCATCATCTCAAAAAGTAGTCTTATCTGCATTTTGAAGCTCGCCACCACATTTTTGGCTTATTTTCAAAGTTTTATGACATGAATCAAGTAGAGTTTTAATGATTTCTTATTCGAAATTTTACAGAGTTAGAAAATCATGGACCCTTTCGTAGCCAACAAGTGGTAGACACTAATGACTATCACAACATTGAAAAAATTTGAGCATTGGGTTTAAGATATTAAACTGTGTTATTTTAGGCAAGGTCTTTCATCTTTTTTAAACACAGACACTGTTCATTCGTGAGTTGATTTCTTTGTTGGGATTGCAAAGAAAAAAATTGTGAAACACCCAAATGACACTCTTTGCTCAAAACCTGATCCATCATGCAAAACTTTAGTCGAAAGTGAAAACACAAGGAGCCTCGCTGTAGTATTTAGAATGATAACTGAATATGTTCTGTTCAGACGCTAATTATCAAGAGGCCAAATAGTCAATTATAGTCAACGTCACAAAGGGTTCCGGAAACAAAGAGATAGCATTCAGCATAGGCTGAGAATACCTCACGTGCTACACCGCCGTCATAATCTGCAAATTTCAACTGCTATTCTTCACACTGAATAAAAATTCCTAAACGGATTATCATCCTCAAGAAAGGAACTGTCCTAGGCGTGTCATTTCTGACATCATAAAACGGTTCTTTAATGAAAATCCATGTCTAATGTGCAAGAGTTCGTTACAAGAAAGAACTTTTGGAGCTGAAATAAATATTAGGACATCTTTGAAAAAAATAGGTATTGAGTGAATACTTTGAATACCCCTCAGCGCCACCCCTGGTCATAACACTAGGTAAACCACAATAAAAATAGCCAACCATCTTGTTCACCAGCCCTTCAGGTCGTATTAAAAAGAAGCTATCGATGTAATTTTTCTGTGCCATCCTCATTCTGAAAAGAAAAATTGGCTATACACTAAACTGATGTTAAAGATGTGGAAAATGTCAGGTTTGCTCAAGACTAGCATGGAATCCCAGCCATATTTTATGTTTGTTACCATTTCACTAATCAAGACTTTGATTTTAATAGCAAATACTATTTATTTTATTTATAATTATTTTGATGTAAAAATATCATTTATATACTTGTTGGATAATAAATATTCATCATTGCAACCCTGGTCACTGGGCTATTCAACTGTACCTAGTAGTTGTCATTACTACCAGCTGTGATTTTCTCACACATAGGGTTCCTTATGGTTGTATTTTTAGTAGAAATTCCATTGGGTTTTGTACAGGGAGCCTTATCTATGGGTGGCATATACTTAGTTTTAAAAGGAAACTTGAAATGTATGATGTATGTTGGAGATCAATTTTCAATATGTTTGTTTTATTTTACACTTATGAATATAATTTTTATAGTATGATTCTACTTGATTTTCTTAACCAGCATTTGTTAAAGGAGATAAAAAATCATTATTTTCAAACTTAAGGATTCAGGTAGGTTATTTCCTTTCTTGAGTATAAGAATCTTAGAAATGTTCTTGGTTCATGATATATGTGGTTTTATGTAGTGCTTTTAATTAATTTCTTGACAAAGAGAGTATCACTATTTATAGGAATGTCATTTTGTAAGTGCTAAGTACTCTAAAACTATGTACTAAAATAATGAAAGAAAGATATTGAGCATGATGGCTGTTTCCTCTTAATGTAATCTGTAACTAAACATTTTGTTGCAATAAAACCTCTCATTTGGGGTCTTTTTCAGTTTATTTTCAATACCCAACTTAAAGAGAGTAGGGGAAAGCAAAGGGTAAATATGATAAAAAGTACAATTGTCAAAATTTTGTGTACTGTGCAATCGTTAATATTGTTGTATTTTTTATTTTAGTATGAACGAGGAGCAGATCCAGTGTTGATGTTGCATGATGATTCCCGTGAGGTGAAGGAAATATTGAGGTATGATATGTTGTAATATGTACTGCCAAATTTGAAAGTTGAGATATGTATTGGCTTTGGTATATACTGGTACTGTGCTGTTCATCCTATAAAAAATTTGGCTTAGGTAATGTCTTTGGCACTCCAGTATTGACTGCCAGCTGTAAAGACCTCTTAAGCAATGCATTCATCTATTGGTTGACCACCTGACTACCATCTCCCACTGTGTAATTGTTTAGAGATTCTTTGGAGAATATCACGTGGTCTCATTATCCCCAAAAGACTTTGCATTTCTATATCGTTTGACAGATTGTTGAAAAATGTATCACAATAGCCTGATACGTATGCAATTACCAAATGATTATTGTTCCCTGTGAATATTCTGATCCATGAAACTTTTACCTGACTGTGGTAATTTTGGGATGAGGATCAGTGAATCTGTATGTTTCACAACTTGGTCATTCTCTGTTGTCTAATCATGCGTGTCTGTGCATGTTGGCTACACATCTTGCATGGTATAGAGATAATTGCCTTCTGTTGTTGTTGCCAATTCAGATACCTCTTTTCAATATCTGTGAACAGTTTCTCTCCAGCCTGTGGCTTCATCCTTCAAGGAAGTGACAATAGCAAAGTTGGTATTCTTGCTCTGAATCCACTCATTACACAGGTCTGATTTATATAGTGTCCTCAGTTATCCCACTGTTCATTACCAATGGTTTTTATGTTGATGTCAACATTAGGGGCTTACTTTCATTCCTCAAAATTGATATTGTTGACAGGACAGAATTGCTTGAATGTCACATCACGGATATGGCTCCCTATGAGAAATAATTTATGAGTGGGTCCATCATAACTGATTTGTAAATGGCAGTCTGGGTATACACCTGTATGGCACTGTATGCTGCCAACTGAAGTCCCTGAAGTAGCCCATATTACATATCCTGCTGCTCACTATTGCTTTGGGCAGCTGGAAGAGACTTATGTTTTACATTCTCTGTAAGGGCAGACGTCTGTACTTTTTTCTGCAAGATACCCTACATATGACAACAGTGCTATTCTCTAGCTCACCAATACTCTGGGACAGTGGCTCAATAAAAAGTTATCACAAACCACTCTGGATTTAAATTTACTTCTTGACGTGATGATCAAACGTGCCTTAACTTACTGCCTTGGCTTTCTTTTGTCAAGTGTCTGCTTTTTAAAGCCTCACTTGGAATTTGTAGATCTACTACAGCTTCCCAAGGAGTTTTGTCTGTTCTCAAGATAATGATCTTATTCATGGATCTTATGTATGAAGATAATGAACTTATGTATGGCAAAGTGCCATTGACAGCAATTGCTTCCACAGGATCGGTGGAGTAAACATTAAATAGGACGGAACTAAGTGGAGACCTTAGTGGTAGTCCTGAACCCACCCCAAAATGGTTGGAACTCCATTTTCCAAACCTCATTTGGGAGTTTCTAGTATCTAACATGACTAAACCTGCATGAGATCATTTTTGTGAGGTGCACCTCAAAGTAGATTACAGTTATACTGCACCCTCATCAGTTCGTCAAGAATTGGTAAACAACCCCACCTTTCCAATTTTCTGAGAAACATTGGAGTTGTATTTTTTCAATACTTGAACTTGCACAGTTATTTATTTGCTGTTCATATCTTTAATGAAGTGAAAGAGGTTCACAGTAACTTAAAATTTAAAGTTCATTCCCACATCTTGTATTGTTTGACACCCATCCCCATTCCCTCGGCTGTTGTGACACACACTAGGTTTTGGTATGATGATGTTGGGGAGGCAAATTTACGACCTGCAGGATACAGACCAGGTGTCCTACCATTTAGCTGTTGCTGTGGTATAAAATTTAGTAAATGAGTTTTCTTATTTAATCCTGCTATTTTAAGGATTCAGATACAAGTACACTGATCTGTCATTATATTTTGTTTGTCTCTTGAGCAATTTACTTTTGTCCATGAAGGTATGAACTTGTGGTGACAAAATCTTGTGTGATTATCATATTGATATTTGCATGTGTTTTCCCCTATTTATCTGAAACCTGTTTGTACCATGGATTTCATTTGTTTACAGCATCGACAAGTGGGATACAGATACTATCGAAGAATTTTTGAGAGAGAAATTGAAGTAATTTTAAATGTTTAGGCTGCGTGTGCCTTTGAACTTGAGAACTGGAAACCTTTGCTTGAATTTGGATACCGTTTTTTTGTTAGTTTGTTAATGCATTGGATTCTGTGGCATGGTGAATTTGATAATAACAATATGCTTTGATTAGTAAGTTTTCAGCGATGAGTCATGTAATTTATAAGGGTGTACTTTGATTGTTCCAGGAGAGTGGAAAACTGCCAACTGATATTGGTACTTCATTGAGCAATTTTTATGGAAAATAAAGTATGGAAGAAGTGTTTGTCAAGTTACTTGTTTTTTTCATATGCCAAAAATATAATATATTTGGGACAAAAAATGACATCTATGGTTATATCCTGGTAATTCATTGGCATCATATAGTCAGTATTAAGTTATGCTGGTGATATCTTGTTCTTAACCATTTTGCAGAATCCACATGCATTTGTCTGACAGCGTGTATGACAATATGACAGAAACCTAGTTGTCTGGTGGTCATGTTTGATGGTTTGCTGTTACTATATCTATGTACATTACATTGTTGTTTTTTAAGTTCACATGTATAATACAATGGGTAATGTTATAATAGATAAGTTATCTCAGGTGATCTCCCTCTGCTTTTATGCATTACGATATCTAGATTTGTATTTTTATTTAGTAGCAGACAAATATCAGCAGTTCATTACTTGTTTGCTCAGACCAGTTCTTTGACTTTTATCTATAATTTGTTGTGTAATTTGCTCAACTGTGTGAGTTGTTTTGGCTAAACTGCCCAGCCCATATGTACAGTACAGTGCTAAGTGGTACTAAGTTATGTCACTGGTTGTGTTTTATAATACTATGATGCACATGACCATCGACACACTTGTGATGGACAACTGATGTATGTATGTATGTATGTATGTATGTATGTATGTATGTATGTATGTATGTATGTATGTATGTATGTATGTATGTATGTTTGTTTGTATGTATGTATGTATGTATGTATGTATGTATGTATGTATGTATGATGCATGGCAGTTGGTGTAGTATGTATGATTCATGGCGGTTGGTGTAGTATGTATGATGCATGGCAGTTGGTGTAGTGGTACGACACAAATAGGTGGTATAGTGATATAATATAGTAGATGGTATAGTGGTGTATTGTGTGGTAGAAGGACTTGTGGTAATGACAAATGGTAGGCTCTATAGTAACAATACACTTGTTTTTACAGTTGTACAGAGATGCTTTTTGGTTTTGTGGTGTAACATATGTGGTATAGTGGAATGACACTTAGCTTATACCAAACAGGCAGCAAGTTTGAATACTAGTTGTGTTGGGTAGTTAAGTACTACTGATCATGTGGGGAGCAGGAGCAGTTCCCACCTGATGGAAAAATTTGAGGCGAAAAATACATTGATAATACAAATGAATAAAATGATATAAACATTGCTTAACAGTTCGTTCAGTTTGAGCAGGTTACTACTCTTTGAACAGAAATTGTGCTGAAGTTTAGCACAAGTTTGTACTTAAACCCATTAAGTATGACCTAGTGTACAGTGTGTATTGGCTGTAGTGCTTGTAAAATGAGTTTGTGATTTTTTCTTCAGTGTTCTTCCTCAGAGCTAAAGTAAGTGAGCTTCTCTGTGAGGTGAAACAATCCATACGCGAATTTTTGTCGCAGTCATGCGACAGTAATCGCATAAGTTCTTCAAGCTGAATACTAACTAGTATTGTAGCTGCTCGCTCCTTAGGATGAAATAAGAGTATAAATAAAAGTATTGTTTTTTCTGCACACTCAGGGTGACATTACGCGTTGCATCTGTCGTTCACTGACCGAAGTCCAATTATTAGAACAATTATCTACGAACGCGTCTTAATGAAACAAGCGCATTGTACAGTGCATGATGGTCCGTTAATACTGAAACTGCAAAGAATGGTACCTGAAACATGATTTGACTAACGTCCTGGATTCGGATGAAACAAAAAGTGGTAACTTTGCCGCGCTATTGAAAAATAAACGCTGAATTTGCTACCTACCAAAGTTTGGTCATGCGAGATAATGATTGATTCAGTTCCACCAAATTTCAAAAAACTAATAGGCAGCATTAAAACATGACAGGTGTTTCTTTCATCCAATTGGGGATTTGTTGCTAGGTTACCGTTACCGTTTGGGCATAGAGGTTGCCATAGTGATCGAAACAAGTACACAAGTCATACCTCTTTAAGGAACAAGAAGCCAGCATCATCCATGATTATTAGAAAGACTCAGTTAGGTCGCTCGATTATTGAGATAAGACTATTAATAACTCGAAGAAGAGAGGCTTCACTTTATCTGTTCTCAGTCAGGGCAGGTATGTGTGACGGATAACACAGTTGTTGACTTGCGAAACGATAGTCTTGCTACGTCAAACGCCGAAGCCCATCTGCTATAACTTGTAGGTAAGGTTACAGAGACAGCTGCTCGGTCACATACAAAAACGCACATGAACAGCTTGGTGCCAACCGAATGACGACACACGAAGAATCTCTGTTATCTCTTAAGTAAACATTCGCTTGATATTAGAGTATTTTCTTGAGTTAAACACAAAATGCTGATCAGCTTCAAACAGCTGAATATCACTGGCCTGCTATCAAATGTAATAAAAATCCTTTTATCTAAGAGGGTAATACGCACAATTGTCATACGCTGCAAAACCTCGCTTGTGAATTTTATCAAACAACACTGAAGCTGAATCAGATCTGAATCTAATAGGTCAATATTGTGAACATATGATCAAGCAACTACTGATATTTGCTGGCTTAATATCGCTGAACAGCATTGAACAACAATAAGCTCGTACAAGCTCCTTTTCGGCCGTCAAACTTATGCGCCGTTGTTTTAAATCATTTATCTGCCATAAGACCTTAACTTAATACGCTAGCAGAATTGCAAGTTTTCTATTGAAAATTTTCTCAACAACACCGTGTTTACTAAATTGACACTATTGTGTGGCACTACCTAAATGCAGAATGGAAAATGTAAAAAATGTTTACCTTACCTCCCTTTTTAAGAAGAAAACGATCCATCCTCAAATTTTCTACATATACAGCCCCAATTATGAGACAGCGATTCAGATTACTTTATGTGCCTCTCCTATGTAATAAATGAATGTAATATTTTCCTTTATACAGTACTTGAGAAATTAGACAAACTTTTCGAGAGTGGTCATGAAGTTACGAGAGTTTTATCTTTGGGGACAACGACAAGGTGAACCCCCCTCCCCTATGTGTTAAAAATGAGCAGTTTTGGGCAATAACGTTAACTTTCTACTCCGGATCGTGGACTTTTTGAGCCCTTATTTGTCGGATCAGATTCAGCTTTTCTCTTCCCACAGCTGCGCCTCTGAAGTCATTTTGAAACCCTACTTTGTTTTAGCAAGAGATTGATTAGACTTGCGCAGAATCCTAAAATTGAAGAATTTATAGTGACTTTTTATTCAAACTTTTATAAGAAAGAGTTACCTTACAAGAAATAAAATCTGCCTTATGTTTCAATCACAGAAGTGGTGTGGAATTTGTCTTAAAAGGGATGTTGTGCAAAGTAGGAACTGAAGGACGCAATGAAGCTTGTGATCAGTAGCATTTATACATATATATTACTTCCTGCCGTATAAAGATAGTCAATGGGATATTAACCATTTTAACAGCAAGAGGGTAGTTTTTAAAAGCGGCAGCATTCCCCGCAGTGACGGAACAACGGAGGGTATGGAGGCTAGTTACCCCCATTTTTGAAAAGCATGGCTGTCCCACTTTTGCTAAAAATGACATAAAATTCCCTGTACTTTCTTACCCTCGCCTGGAGCCCCCCCCTGATTCTCCGAGCCCTTTAATAGCACGTACCAGGGTAGCACATACTACTACTACTACTATTACTGCTATCACTACTATCACTACTACTACCACTACCACTACTTACTACTACTACTACTACTACTACCACTACTACTACTACTACCACTACTACTACTTCTTCTACTACTACTACCACTACTACTACTACTACTACTGGTCCTCCTCCTACTACTACTGGTTCTACTACCAGTGGCGAAGCCTGGTCAGTGGAGATGGTCCTGCCCAAGGGAGGAGAGGGGGTCTGGCGGCCCCACTCCCAGGAAAATTTTTTGATGCCACGCCCTAACAACTCTCGGAAAATGGGGTGACGCCCATAAAAAAGATTGGAAACAAAATTGCAATCCACAGTTTTTCACAGAATTTCACTGAATATAATAAAAAAGAAAACAAATGTTTTTTATTGCCATTTACATGGCCTGATTTAACGTTATAGTATATTAACCTAATATGAAGTAATAAAGTTGTATCTGAATGTAGCATAGGACTTTTTCTTTTTTAACATAAGTATATATAAAACCTATTTAACAAATTTCATTTTTGCAATAAATAAATGTTAATAGTAAACAAGGCCAACAAAAAAGACTCGTGTTAACTGAACTTCCGCGGAGCCAATCCTTCCTTGCATACCAATCTTCCTGAAAAGATCGATTTTTCGTTTTCAAATCTAGTGGCGGTTTAGGCCTCTCTTGTTGAACAATAATCTTTTGCTCGCCGACACTCCTAGCAGCAAAAGACTTCTGAAGGAGCTGAACAACAATGTCCTCGCTATCATAATTTTGATCCATGATCAAAAGCATATGATAAATTTCTCTTTAGTAAAATGTAAATTTCTGTGAAAATTCGTTGTGGTCTCAAGACACAGCAAATCAGCAAAAGCATGCCTAAACATAGGGCTCCAGAAGTTACAGTCCTGCCTTCTCGTATGAGCAGGACCTGAGGTCCTGCCATTTCTGAAGGGCAGGAGTGCCATTGTTATCTCCTATTGTGAGGCAGGACCAAACGCAGGGGAACGAGGGGATCGCCCATTTTTGGGCAGGACCAAACATAGGGTTTAGTCCTGTCTACGAATATTGAGCAGGACCTACCACAGGGCTCAATTTGACCATAGATTTACCTTGATCAGGGTTCTTTTCAGTCACCATATCACACCCTGTGACTCCAAAGAAAGGATCACGAAGAGGAGGCAAAAAAGAAAATAATTCAAAATGCATAGAT
>JANTCA010000136.1:0-12927 GCA_024741275.1 Chironex yamaguchii
CACGCTAATGATGTTGTCTTTGTGGTGAGTGCTCACCACAATTCCTACTCCATTTCTTCCTCTCTCATCTGCACTACTGTAGAATAACTTAAATCCTTCCCCAAACTCTCTTGCCTTGTTCCCTTTCCATCTTGTTTCTTGAACATTTAAAGCTTCCTTGTCCAGCTTCCTTCTTTCTATTATGTCTGCGAGTTCCCTTCCCTTTCCAGATATACTACCAAGGTTCAGGCTACCAATTTTTATGACAGATTTTTTGAATTTCCTCTTTCTATTCGTTTTCGCCAACCTTGGGACTCTTAGCACCCTTTGCCCATTTAAGGGCTGCACGGAACTGAGGGCCGTATTTTCTGAGACTTAGTCCATAGTTTTCGGTTTGGAGCATCAGTTTTGTGCCGCGTATGCCCTTCCTGTCCGGCAACACTCTGCATTTTCACAGGCTTGTGACTGTCACCCAGTTGTGCTGGATTGCCCCTCAAGCGGCTGTAATATACTCCGAGCCTATTGCATAGCTTAAAAGAAATTATATTGATCCTGCTTCCAGAGTCTAGAAGACATCTCACTTTCGGTGGAAACCTTTTGAGTGATAGACATACAACGTCCGTGGTGGGTTCCCTAGTGAAGCTAATCACTGATCTGAACTGGGGTCTTAATTCTTGAATTCCTTCGACTGAAAGAGGTTCCTCAGTGTCAGACCTGACAACTTAGCTCTCAACAGCTAGATGATCGTTGCATCTGTATATCCCACAATATTCAATCTCTCCAAAGTACCCTCCTCTATGCCCCTTATCGCATTCGGATATGGCGGACTTGACATACCATCCCTCTTTATCTTTGGCAACCTGAACAATTCTGTTCGCGTTAATATTAAGCTAGCCACTCAAACTTTTTAACTTTGTCAACTTCTTCCTGCCTCTCTCTCTCTTCTACGTTGCATCTTGCTTGTCGTGACCAATAATATCAATCATTTTTTTCGATGATGCCAACAAAACTCGATTGCTTTGTTTTTCTATATGTTACTAATTGTCTTTCTACTTTTTGTTCGATAGTATGTACTTTTATTAGTGGCATGCTTTAGGCTGCTGTTTGTCAGTATCCTTCTTAGTGACTACAGTTCTATTTGCCTCTAAATTCCATTTGAGGCTATGTAGTCCAGCCATCACTACCGTACGTTAGAACTGAATAATTATAGCACACTTTGGCAGCCATAGTTTGGCCTCCATTGACAGGTTCTTAAGCTTTTGCAAAGCGTCTTTTGCTGTTCATGCTGATATCTATGACACCTTTTTCTCTCTAAGCTGATAATACTGCCGATGTATGTAAAACCCTTGACCTTTTGATTTGTACGCCTTCCAGAAAACAGGTTTCAATTCAGATTTTCACTTTTCTTGCTGATATATATTTATGCAGCCTGTCTTTTCACAATTATGGAGAGTTCTTTCCGCTTAATAGTTTAACAAAGTTGCTCAGCAACTCTTATAGCCAATTGTTTCTGTTGCTTATGGGGACTGCATCAAATGTGCGAGGTGAGTTGTTCACATTTCTTCTATGTACTAAGCATACTTTAATTTCTTTCAGTTTTCTCAATATGTTTACGCTGCACAACCTAAATACATGAGATCAAACTCATTCCTGTCTGACTCCTCCGCCATTCTAACATACTCTCCTACATTATTTTCCACTTGTACTTCTGCTATTCGCTCCAAATAGAGATTGGCGAGGAGCTGTAATAAATTAATGCTTAACATCTTCAAAAACTTTCGTATAAACTTTAAGATAGCAACAGATCTTTTTATGGTTCTTTTACAAACCATTCTTAAAGCAAACACGGCATTTCTTGCCTTTGAATCATGTCGTGATCCATATTGTTCTTTCCCTTTCTAGCTCTCGTCATCATGGTCTTAGTTATGTCCCTAGTGACAGTCAGTATTGAGATGTAGCTATGTGGTTATGTTGGTATGTCTTTATGTTGTTATGTGGGTATGTTTTTATGTGGGTAGTTGGTTATGCGAGTATGTGGTTTGGTATTCATGTTAATACTTTTGATATTGTTTGCTTAGGTCTTGGTCTTCTATTTGTTAATGTTTCTGATATCGATCTTCGCTATGGGCTTTCGTCATGATTTTTGTTACACTTTTGATTATGATCAAAATGACTTTGATTAATATATGTACGACAATTTGAATAATTATGCCTGCCATTATCTAAACTGATATATACATGTTTGTGCATCATGGCTATTATAGTGCTCTTAAAGGTAGCCATTGTGATTATCCATGTGGTGATCTCTGTGCAGATATTTACGATAAATAATTCTTGATAATTTTGCTGTTGACTACGACAGCGGTGATGATCGAAGTGATATACATAACAATAATGATTGGATGATAATTATCGTAATAGCACCCGTGCTAATTTTGGCCACGAGCCCTGAAATAGTTTTAATGATATTTACTGTTATGATCACGACCAAAATAACAACCCAAGTCCTAATTTTGGTGTAAATGTGCTAACTGGTCCTGAACTAAACCATGTAGATTTCATTTAAAAATAAGCAAAATGTCCATCAAAGGAATACATGGGTCAGGCACATGTATTGATAAGTGTAAATCCGTTTGATTAAACTTGGAAACCAGCGGCAGTTTTAGAGTCAAAGTCACTTTTAAACTCTTCAATGAACAGGTGGTTTTTATATCCGTTCCCTATAGAACAAATTAATCTTCTCTCTGCAAACTGAAACATTTTTTTGAAAGACAACGTTTTCCACATCATTTGTAATCTACGTGTAAATATAAATTATTGCCTTTTATATATCTACCGTAATTTCTTGTACTGAACATTGTACTAGTACTTGAAACACACAGTGGTTATTTAAGTGGTTTAGCTTTCTTCTAACTTTCTACTATATAATTCTGTTAATAAGATATCTAAGTCAAATCATCGTGCTTTGAGCGAATGGCATTTTCATATATATCCAGGTATTCTTTTGGGTAAGTTTAGAGAAACTAGTTAGTCACTTGTTTACCAGCATGGCGCAAAGAAGTTCAACGCTAGAGAGGTTATAATTAAAAGATAAAAACAGAGCACTAAAAGTGTCAAGAGACTTAACGGAATGGAAATACAATAAAACTCTTAAGAACATTCTTGCTGACGACACGTGCTTGAAGAACAGTCTAACAATCAAGAAATAACAGGGTTTTAAATATCCAACAGTCTAATCCTGTTTGGGCGATGAACGTACTTTTCATGGGTAGCTCAACATTACGAAATATGGTACTAAGCAAATTGTAGAGTGCAACACAAAACAATTTAAAGAGGTTTAGGTATTCTAGAGTAGGCACATCACACAAAAGTTTAAAAAATGAAATACCTGTCACTGGATATTGTAGTGGCCACTATGTATTGACTTTGACAGATCTACTTAGAACTGCACAACATTTATTTTAAACGTCCCAAGCCATCGAATCCACCTTGTCAAAGATTGATGACTTGCAAGTACCGTCCTTTCGACAAAGACAACTAACCTGTTTGTACAGCATTGCGTTATCACATAATCAAGATTCTATTCCACAAGAGCAAGGCCTTTGATTTCACGTAGCAACGTCACAAGGGATGTTAATCACATGATACAAGATTGATTTGTAAATGGAACCACGAAGATAAAACAACAAAGGCAAATCTAGCTTCAAATCATGTCATCATGGAGCTTAACTCAAAGACAGGCTCCTATTTCAAACTTCCCTGGTGATTTTGATGTATCTAGCTCGCTTTTAAAGAGCAGGTGTAATTCATAGTTTTTTATTTCGCATTTTGACTTGGCAGACGTGAGCAAAGCGAAGACAAATATTTGAAATGTGCGGTCATAAAAATCCTTTCAGGTTATTCTGTATAATACAAAATTGAACGCGAAAAATAAGGTGTTACTGTTGAAACAAATAAACAGAGAAGTGACGTATGTATATCATTATGTGTTGCATAGCCAGCTGCCTCTTTTAAGTTTAACCTTTTACGATGTTTCTGAAATGATATTGTTGTTGCTGTTAAGGATTGGTAAATCCAGCTGAAATTCAGCATAAAGGATCAATATTATATCTGTACTTTTCACAATACCACTTTGATGGCATAAGCGTATAGTAATAAACTTGATTACATCTAAAAATTTTCTTTCACGTCTTTTACTCATTTTCCATACGTAATGACTTTCTCCTCACTATTTTGCTTTTGGCAACATGTTTGAAAATGAAAATGTAATTGCAGGAGAGTCCAGTGTAATGATAAGCGATCTCGTTAGCTGGTCGAGCGACTAACGAACTGGCAAAGTTGTATTTACCATATCGGATTTTGACAGTTCATATAGTGAAACACCTGCATTGCAAGTCAGAGGTTTGGGAATGAATCTTGGCTGAGCCAATGCACGTTTTCCTTCCTGTTTTCGTTTTAGAGTGATATATACATATATATCAATATATATTTTATATTTTCAATCCTGACGAGTGAAATTTCACGAAACAAGCTTGTAGAAGCAAAACCGGAGTTTTGATGTGTTTTTCCATCTATTGAATTGTATATATATAATTAATTATAACTCAGCAAGCCAACACTCACTTACAGTGTATGAAATGATATATAACTCAAAAAAAGTCCATTTTGATGTTTCGATATTATCTTCATCAGAATTACTATATTAGTTAATTATTATTAATATATTTATATTAAAGTAAGGAGAAGACAAATTTACTTCATTTTTATCGCTGCAAGACTGTTCCGTGATAGCTCACTCTTCGGGGGATTTTTCTTTAAGATTACCTTGCTGTGTAATACATTATGGATTTTACATTATCAACGTTAGAATACAAATAGTGTTCTGATTGGATCTTCAGTTAAGATTTGAGATGTGCTCTGATTGGTTGTTTCTTGATAAAGTAATTTGGATTCTGATTGGATGTTGTTTAGTTTGAAAAGCTACAAACTAAATGCCGTTGTTTATTGCTTGTAAGCAAAGCTTTGTTTCTTTGGTGGTACAATATGTTAGATAGATATATAGAAAGATAGACAAACAGACAGATAGATTGATAGATAGTAAGGAGGAGACAAGCCTGCTTTGTGAGATAGAACCATGATATTTACTCAAATGCATATGAACTACTATGCCATAGTAACACAAAGGTCTCTTTTACAACAAACCCTTTGTATCACAGGTTGAAAAAGTTTGTAAGTGGTTGGTTCCATGTCATTGATTTCAGAATGTAAACAACTACTATAGTAGTAACGTTGCAAGGCCAGACTTCATCTCATCTGTAGCCTAGTCTTAAGTCAAGTTTGGTTGACAGACTAATTGGTTGTCTTCTCTTCCATAATTTGTGATTTTCATCAGCACCAAGAAGCAAGATAAAATATTTGAATGGGATGGGATCAATTAATTATTTATCATGCCCTTTTCAAAACTTTTTAAAAATGGTATTAGTACTTAGTTTGTAGAGAAGAAATTGATATTCCATTTTAAAATTGTAATAATTTTGTTGTTTTTTTTACGATTGTCATGTAGGGCCAAGAAAGGCACGTGTTGCCTGCAGGTACTTTGGACCTGCACCAGGTGTGCCTCACAGCAGCACCAGGTATGTCTTTACGGTATTAAGTAGCATAATCCGATTGGATTTAGAAAATATCATCATATCTTGTGTGTGAGGTTTTTTCTGAGCCATGAAATAGCTAAACACTACCAGACAGCCCCTATCTACCCATATTAACTGGCAATGAAGGACACTTAAAAGAAGTATGCCTAGGAACACTTTGACAAGAAACACAAGTATGATGTAACCACCGAAGTCTGTAATATCACTAGAAATAACTATATATCATTTCTAGTATCATGATAATAGGGGAAATATATCCCAAAACGTAAAATGATATACGAAGAAGTCTGACGCAAACGATACTAAACGACTTCAACCGAGTCGACAAATACGAGGAATTGTAAAAACATTTTTAGAAATACCATGAAGTTGTGTCAGCGGCTAAATGAACATTTAGGACCTTTTTACATGAAGATAGGGTCACCCTCCTAAGGGGTCACCCCACCCCGAAGCATAGCTCTCCCTTGCATGCAAACTCAACACGCCAGGGTCACCCAAGCTGTAGGAATAGTTCCATGGTTAGTTCGTGGTTTTCGTGGTTTTTTACGGCCTCTTACTGACTTATTCTTATCACTTTGCTTTGCAATAGCTGCTAACTGACGTCTTCTCCA
Source organism: Chironex yamaguchii (assembly GCA_024741275.1). Lineage (NCBI taxonomy): Eukaryota > Metazoa > Cnidaria > Cubozoa > Chirodropida > Chirodropidae > Chironex > Chironex yamaguchii. The sequence goes on from JANTCA010000136.1 coordinate 6,242, forward strand.
GGTCAATAGGCATGCGAAGAGATTTTGTTTTTGTGATCGAAAATTTGACTCGGGAAATACGAAAGATTGACATCAAATCGAGATAGCCCTCCTCCTAGGGTCACCCAACCTTATGCGTTTACATGGCTGAAGTAAACAAAAGGCTGAACCTCCTAGGAGGGTCTCCTTATCACCTAGGTGATAAGGTGACCCTACACAACCACGAAAAACAAAAGGGAAGGGTGACCCTCCTAGTAGGGTGACCTTACCTTCATGAAAACAGGCTTTTAGAACACTGACCTCTTTGCATATACTTCCGTTTTCCGATTTGTGAGTTTTGCGTTAATTTTTCCTGTTTGTCTACAAAAACAAACTGATGGTCGAACGATAGTTAACTTTGGTGTGAAAACAGCTGATAGAATAGCCAAAAAAGGAATTATCTCCCGCTGTCTGTCATTGCTGTCACGTGTATGAACCGGCGGCGCAACTTGTTTATGACTTCGTGGAAGTTTTCGGCCTATTGTCTTTTCGGCCTATCGTGTTTTCTGTAAAGAAATGTGAAAAGCAGGACTGAGTTTTCAAAATTTTTTGTATGTTCCGTAAACAAACCTCGGTTTGTAGCACACTTCTAACGTTTTTTCTGGTCTATTTCAAAATGCCTTCCGGCTGTACATTAAAACTTCAGCTTTCAACTGCGCAGAGAAAGACTTACTCCAAGGAGCTGTTTTCACAATATGTTCCCTTTAGAAGGAATGAAGGAATGAAAAGTAACGAAACATGGATCGAATCAGGTGCAGCGCAATACTATGCCTTCATTGCATCTCGGCTTATTTTCAAGGTCGACCTGGTTTTGTGATGTCAGCTACGTTATCTAGATAGCTTATTTTCGAATTGGCGTAATTTTGAAAATCGTGCTATTTTCGATGAAAAACGGTATGCACAATGGTGCACAAAGAAATTCATGAGTTACAGAGCAGCTTTTATCTCCGGTTCGATTGTGTATTAGCACTGCTCGTCGAAATAGAGCAGAGTTGCTATCTCGGAAAGGTGTTAACGATCGACTTGTTCTCGTAACCCATTGTTTATTTGAAAATTATACTCGTGTAGGAGTGTCGGCATTATTGAGTTTCAGTTGTTTTATTTGATAAGATGGCTACAATTCTTAGGTATTTGTCTTCCATACTGTTTATTTTAGGCCCCGAGTCAGGTCAAAGGGACGAAAGTTTGAGAGAGCTCGTGGTCGTCGCAAGAGTCGCGGGTTTAAAGTGTAAGAAGAGCACGTGGATAATTGTTGCGGGTTACTCCGGTTGTAATTTCTGCGCAAAGCTTAATAAAGAGTGCAGTATGAATTTGTGCCTTGTCTCTGCAGTTTAATCCTCTTTGACTTGTTGTGGTGTGTTGTCAGAATAGGAATATTGAGTTGGGTTTGTATACGTTATAGCCTCATTAGAGCATGTTTAACAATGAGTAAAATAAGACATTTAGGTATAGGCTCGCTTTGTTACGGTAGAAGTTTTGTTGCACTAGTGCCTGGCTTGACAGGAGCCCGAATGCGATGTTAGCTCGGAAAGTCGGCATCGTTGGAGATGCCGCTGGCCAGGTAGGTAAAGCACTCCATTACTTTCAGTTTGGTGCCCTCGAGGTTGATTTGGGGTGGGTTTAAGACTTCTCCAGGGGTGGGTTTTAGCACTTCATCTTGTTTAGGCTGATGGTGAGACCGTACGCGTCGACAGCTACTGCAAACTTGTCGACGATGTTTTGCAGTGCTTCTTTGGTGTCGAAGAGCAAAGCACAGTCTTCTTGGCTCTTCGATGCTTTTGATGTGAGCAAGCAGACTAAATCGAAGACGCTTTTGTCTGTTATGAAGCGATGAAGATGCCCTTGAGCAGGTGTTCCTTCGCTTCCCTCAACATCACGGTGTGGAAGATGGAGGACAGCGTTTCCGATCTCTGTCTGTTACCAGATTATTATTGATCTATTTGACAGAAGTAAAGATGATATATCCTTTGCGATGTCTCTTGTTGTGTTGTTGGCTTGTCTCGTATAAAGTGTAAGTATAATATCCAAGTGCTTCAAGTACAGATATGCAAGTTCGTACATCTTAATGAATTATTTGTTATAATTTGTTATTGTAGATGACCTTTGAAATTGTCGCCAGAGGATGTAGGGATTTTCCCAAATTTCACAACGTTTAAACGTGCTTCTGTCCTTTGATGTATTACTGAAAATTGAACACCGATGTGTAATGAATAAGCGTGTAAACAAGACTTCACCTAATAGGCGTCGCGTAAAAGCAAAGTTGATATGTATTAGCCGATATAATACACATGATCAGAGCCGTTGTGGCTGGGGGACGCAAGGTTTGTCGTATTTATCGGAAAATTTTCAACAGTCGTTCGAAAGAAATATCTGCTCATTTTTTACCATTTGCACGTCTCTCATGCTTACCAATCACTTGGTAAAGATCTCATTGATAAAATTGAGTAATTTAATGTACAGCATAGATGTTCCCATCCCAACTATATGTGTCCTAAAATTCGGTTGGTTTTTCCCGTAATCATTTCACATTCTTCAACAACTCGTTGTTCCCCTTCAATACAATCCTTAAGACTTTTCTTGGTCCATGCTTTCAAATTACCTTCCCAGTTCTTTCTGGTTCTTCCTCTCCTACCCTCGACTTCTTCATTCATTATGGTATTAGCTAAATGTCATTTGCTTCTGCATATGTGACCAAACCATTGCTCTTTCTAGTAATCTCTCTTTTGTCCCTACTGGCCTTCATTCGGCACATATTGGTTTGGTGGTCTGGGCCGACGCTACCGGGGAACAGGGGGCCACGGCCCCCGCTTTTTAGCTAAGTAATGGTGCTTTTAAGTGAAATAACATGAAAGTGTCTCACTTAATGAATACTTTACATTAGCCTTCATTCGGTCCTGCCAGTACACTGTCATTGTGCCGGCGGGAATGAGTAAAGACAAACCTTTGCATGCGTTTATGCATAAAAAACACGGAATTGAAGCCATTATATTGTGTATTTTATGGTGTGTATATTTTGCATATTTTTCTATCGCTTTGAGGTTTATGTTCATGTTTCTAAAAACATGGCAAACACGCGAAACATAACAGATTTCTTTTCGAAAAAACAGCATTCACAAATCAAACATTCATCAACAAAGTTCGAATGAGTCATCCCTTATTCCAGTTGAGATTGATTCCACTACTTATTTCCCGTATCAACTAACAAAAACCTTTATTTTCCCTAAAGTAACAATAGCGGGGAGAAGTAGATCTTGTCAACACTCGCGGTTTGATCAATTTCCGTGGTAACATTACGTTATCAGGTAATTCAAAGTTGATATGAATAGCAGGGAGCTTACAATTTATAAATTATAAGCTCCCTGATACGAAATAGCTTTATTACTTTTTACCATTCGGGAACTTGTTACTTTTTACAATATACGATTTAAGAATGTCTTTAAAATACCTTTCTTTGTAATTCGAATTAACTAATCAAATTTCTTTGTTTTCTCTAGGTTTATTCTTACTGTTTCAATCAAAACAAGAAGCAAACTTTACTGATCGAAAGAAACAAGGAGCAAGCTTACACCACCGTTGATTTCAACTCATGGAAAAAAGCACCAAAATGTTTTGAAACTCACCAACACACAAACTGTCACAAAGCAGCTGCGGCAATGGAAATGCAACATCGATTCACGGCAATATGGAGGGTAGGAAGTCTGGAGTTGCTACCCAAATTCTACAAATTTGACAACACATTGTCTTGGGCACTCTCAGTCTAGACGTAAAAGATCTTACATCATCATGTGCAGTGTAATTAAACACAATGGGTACTGTTGGGGAGATCTGTATCCTTGTGAAGTTCTTTCCAACATGAGAAAACATGGTTGGATCCTTACATAAAACTACCACGGGAGATTTTGATGAAACAGAAATAGAAAACAAAAGTCCTGTATCTCTGGACAAACTCTGTGCGACCAGGTGGACCGTGAGAGCGTCATGTCTCAACAAAAGCTTTGAAAGATATGCCGATCTGCAGAAGTTATGGGAAACATGTTTGGGTGAAAAGCTTGATACAGTAACATGTTCACACATCATTGGTTGTCAGTCTCAAATGGTGTAGTTTCCCATTTCTTTGGCCTGTTATTAAGCCGCAGAATATATAGCTTAACAGATAATTTGTAGATGTCTGCTCTGGATGGTCAAAGGTTAGCAAATCTTACAGTACAAACGTTACAGGCGATGAGAAATCCCGAGGATTTCAAATTTTTCTTTGAAACAGTGAAGCAAGAAGCAAAGAAACTTAATTTTTGAGGAGCAAAGTCTGCCAAGTTTTCATCGCAAGCCAAAATATTCAAATATTAAAAGATCTACATGGTCACGAAGAAGCATCTCATAATACCGAAGCGTATCACCCAGAAACAACTGAAGATCATTACTGAATTATCTTTTCTGATGCAATCAACACTGTTGTAATGGCAATTACAGATTGCTTGGAACAGCCAAGTTTCATGTTTTTTCCACAATTGAGCAGTTACTTCTAAAAGCTAATAACTCGGAGCCCTACCAAACAGAAATGGATCAACTGAAAGAACATGGAGATAATATTGATTTTTCAACACTACCTGCTGAGCTACAGATCCTCCAGACAATTTGTACTGGTGAAACTGAGGAATTTAGGAAGAAACTCCATGCGAGGTCAAAAGCAGAACGAAACCAAATAACAAATTATTACACTTATGAAATTGGTTTTGGTTGGTGGCGCTACAAGTGCCATCCCATAATGGTCATTTTCTCTAGCGAAAAGACTAAAGACATGGCTTCAATCTAACATGACACAAAAGCGTTTTAATTCCTTGGCAATTCTCTCGACACATCCAAGTGTTAACTGACGGAATGAATCTTATTGACGTTGCTAACCAATTCTTAGGAGCAAAACCAAACAGGGTAAACGTCTTCGGAAACTTTAACGGAAACGATTTGCAAAATGTTTTATTTTTGTTGATAAAGATAACTTTCGTTAGTATGAAACAGGTTTTCTCAATATATGTCCTAAATCAATTATTGAATCCAAAAAGATTAATCCAGAAGATCAACCAAATACATAACCTGTACCAGACTATCGGCTTGCTGTGATTCACGCAGCCTCTACGGAAAAGACTGGCAGAGTTCTTGGCGTGAGATTACTCAAAAATGCAGGCGTCTCCCGTCCTATGCACCAGTGTTAATCAAATTATACAGCTCTATAAACAGACTAACTTTTATGCTGAACCAGGGCCATCAAAACACTAAAATGCTGAAACTTCCAGGGGCTTCGCCCCCTGGTCCTCTGCTAGGACTCTGCCCGGGAGCCGTTGGGGGGCTTACAGCGCCCAAAAAAACCCCTGCATTTTACACGCCTGTGACGTGAGTAAAAGCATACGGCCTTGATTTGCCCCTCCCCCAGTTTAAATTTCGTTGCGTGGGTCCTGGGTGGTCTTTCCATAAAATATTAGCATTCAGTGATAGCGTGCCACTTCAAACGCTGTAAATCGTCTCTCAGTGCTAGTTGTGAATGTCCATATCTCGCATCCATACAAGATTATTGATGTTACTAAGGAATGGAGAAGATTTGCAGCTGCACTGCTGGTTAAATTGAATACACAGTGCAACGTATACCATAGCAACCATCCTGCTTAGCAACAGAAAATGATACTTGCAAAAACGGTATTCCCATTAAACAACACAGTAAGACCTCACGAATACTGTGACAAGCAGGAGTCTCGAGGATTTTGTAAGTTCTTGAGAGTAGGTTGGAGATGAATTACAAAGTGTAGGTAAACATTAGGCAATTTGTAGATGTTTATTTCGATTACAAGGCGCTTGCATCCTTGATATACACGAGGAGGGTTACCTCTTTGACCATCTTGGTGTTTCATCTTAAACCGGAAAAGAATGTTTAAGCCCCTATTTTCAACTATCTGCTTTCAGCCTATTTACTATTCAAAGATATTATTATATTGATTTCCATATGACTGCGTCCCCGAAGTTGATCTACTCATGTAAAGCCCTCCTTTAAGAACACAGTAGCATTTACTTGACTTTAATAAAAGTTTCAGCCAGTGTCTCTTTTAACACTTTGTATTTCTTCTCTGGTAAATTGCTTAATATTGTTGTTGTTTTTAGTACCTGTTCTCATGAACATGTTTAACACTGCACTTTTTTCAGAAGGAAGTTTATAAACTATGTCATTTAGACACACAGACCTTAAAAATAAACAACCACTCAAGGATGCTGCACAAGTCCCATTGCAATTCATTGAATTGCAGAAGGTGGCTTGGCATATGTTTCCTATTGACATGTAATTGTCTTTAAGAACAATCTTCTCGTGGTACAAAACCTGAAAACTGCCTTGAAAATTTGCAACATTGCGCTTAAAACATACTTAAAAGCTTTTTTTGTCTGACACTCTTCGCAGCATGGATCGTCAAAAAGGAAATTATAGATATACGGCAACCTAGCCAATCAAAAAAACGAAAGGAAAAAGAAACAAAAAAATGAAAAAGCAAGCAACGTTGGAAGAGTACAAGTGAAAAAACTCTTCTTGTTTTAATGTAGACAGAGTCCAATACGCTTAGATGAAAGGACGATCTAGCTGTGCCAATTATCCGAAAATTCTCGTCCTTATACATTTTGGCGCACTCTGAATT
>JANTCA010000138.1:0-12925 GCA_024741275.1 Chironex yamaguchii
AGAACCGTGATGTCTCGGCGACTATATATGCTCCATGATACTTGAAAAAGAAGGCGCAGATAACCTTTTGCCTCTCATGGTAGAAATAGCAAAATGTTCACATGCTCTCACATGAAACTGGCGCTTGGTTTGGTCGATGTAAGCAACGTTACAGGTTCTCTACGTAAATTGGTAGACAGCATGTGACCTCTTACATTTTGGTATCCCATTCTCAAAGGGAAAATCTGAATGCGCCGAGTTTATTACATTTCTTAGTCCGCATAATCATGGCACTAGTTTTAATAACAACTTTGATTGTATCTGATCCCATAATGTACATGCTCACTGAAATGCGATCAATTAATTTTGAAACTTAAATAGTTTGACAAATTAATTCTTTTGCCAGCTTAGAAGGATGCATCCGCGGATTTTTGACATACAATATCTTATTCAAAGGACAGTGAGCTATATCGTGCTCTTTACCCAAAAGGTGGTTAAGGTTACACTTTTTATGTATTGTTTGTTATTAATGAATCCAACGGTACTATACTATTGTGAATGGTTGCCTATAGTTTTTCGCTTGCACTGAACGAATCGTATGAACTAGCCATGTTTTCTGTAGAAATTGGCATATTTTAAGCATGATGCATAATGCTTACATTAACAAGTCTGGAGAAATGATTGAATATTTGGACGCAGAATAGAGAGATAAGTACCTCTCTGTTCTGTGATTGGGGTGAAAGGAAGCATTTTTGTGCTACGAGATTATTAACAGACTTCATTAACTTTGGGAGTCCAGAGGTGTCTCTAAGTGGCTCTTACTTTGTCTCAGTTGTCATGGAAGATATCTTCGATACTGTATGTGCAGGACATCTTTAAATATACGCTGATGACACTATAATCTGTGGCGGATGACAAGATACTGGACAAATAATTGAAAAAATATGTTTAGAGACATGAACTACAAATGTGGAGTGCAAAGAACCATTTTAGGGTTCTTTGCTGAAAAAACAGAGATATCCAACTTCGCCAGGTCTATTAAACTAATAAAAATTGAAAAATAACCTAATTATTTACATCGCAGAGGACAGGAAGTAAGCAATTTTTTGCAAATTTGCATACATGACAAATCGAAACATCTGCTTATTGCGTCTCAAGAGGACATATTTTAAAAGAATTGTTTAGTAGTGCGAAATGCCACTTTAGATGTGGGCTACAATTGTTATACTGAGCTTCAAAACTCAAATACTAGTTCAATAATAGATTGTCTCTCCCTCGCTACTTGACACGATTGAGATTAAAGCCATTGGTCTCATAAACAACCTAATGTTTGAAAAAATTTCAACAATCTTATCGCTATTCTGTTACCACCTTCTCTAACTCCTGCCGTTGTTTTGATTATGAGAACAAGACCTTTAGAACCTCAAACCCCCTAACTTTCTTTAAAAAATTTTTAAATTCCACCTCTTGGTTACATTGTTTTCTATACAATTATAACGTAACCATATTCCAACACTTAAGAGACAAACTCGATTCAAGTTTTCTGGCCTAGAAAACCTGATTCAGGTTCTTTCATTTATTTGGTCAAGTTTAGTATATGCTTTCAAGAGTCTACACTAACATCCTGTAGTGAAAGGTACAATGATTTGTCGATACTTAAGCATATTGATTTAGAGGTTTAAGACTACCACAAAAGATTTTATTAGCTTAGTAGAGGACAAATTTCATCTTAGCTTTAAAGTTGTTTGCTTTGTGTTTCTGCTTCTTATGTGTAATGAAATCAGGCTGCTTTAGCTGGGTATCATGACTTCATTATACAAACTCTCGTTCAAACCTCTTTTTACATAAAGACAGAAGCCTTTATTGAAACTTTGTAAAGACACAACCATTTTTCTGGTTCTGTCTTTAAATATCAAGTGATAAATCCGTCTCCCTTTAATTAAATTTTCAACACTGACATTGCCATATTGGCTCCATGGTAACATCCAATAACAAGTTCTCTTCCATATCAGCTGCTCCATTTTTAGCGATTTCATACTCATTGATTAAATACTTATCTTATATTGTTGTTCAAATATTTTAACTTTTGAGGCTAGAGCATGAATCTAAGCTGAAAGTATGGAGCATGAGTGCAGCTAATCAATGTAGTAGGTAGCAGTAGAAACTCGTCTCGCAGCAGCTTTGTAGGACCAATAACGCTCTTTTCTCGCGTCAGAATCATCAATCTTGACTTAGTTTCCCTTATGGTAAGTTGAAAGTTAAAGCCGGTTCCTTTGTTAATCTCTCTTCTTGGTAAACCAAGGGCCTCTCCCACTCAATTCTCATTCAGAGTGTCTCCCTTGATTTTGACTCTGTGTTAATGCATTGAATTATTTTGTAAAACTTACACGTTTACCCAAACTTTTGGTACTCCATCTTACAATATTGGTGTATATTGGTATACAATAGTGTATTCCAAACAGTAATTTCATTATCATAGACCAGCATATACCTACATTTAACGACATGCACTTGTTGCTAATCTTATTGGTCATAAATTGAAGATTTTTGCTATTTCAACCGGTTCACATCTTAAGGTACCCACGCCCATCCCCACCCCGTTGAAAGGAAATCTGGCTTCCCTTGCCAAAACATCTCTTTTGTGTAACTTTACAATATTTCAGAGGATTTATTACTGTTTTAAGCCTGAGAGATCAAGCATCAGCTTCGAAGGAAAGCATAAAATCTCTGAAGGTCTTCAAAATGTTTGTGGATACTAAATTCGAATGATTTGAACCTAGAACCTATAAAGGGTTCCGAAACAAATAGTGGGAATTGTAGGATGGAGTTGTAGAAAGTCTGTGATGTGTAATGTGCTAGTACTTTTCCAGTATTTTGTTTTTATTTCATGACATTATTTTCAAGTGGAACCTCAAGAAGGTAATTACTGTATGATATATGACAGGTGCTTAAGGCTAAAACTTCACGTGGTCACGTAAAGCAAAATATGTCTAAGATGAAGATTTGATCGGCTTAGTATTTTTGTCGACATTACGGTCTTGCCTTGTTTGTCATAAAATAAAAAAGATTACTTGTAAACAATCTTTGATTTGATCTTTCATTGAAATCTTTGACAAAAATAATATTAGTTCTGTTCGACATGTCATAGTAAAACGGAAATATGGTTATTCAAGCAGATTAGTGTGGTGCAATAAAGACGTTGCTTTTGTTACAGCGGAAATAGTATTGAGTCCTGCAAGGTATTCCTTGCTATACGACATTGAAAGAATAGATGAATAGTTAATATCGTACTCATTTAGTTTAGGCAAGATATTTTCCCGAGGTAACGTGATCGACAACGATAGGAATTCTAACCAAGAGATGAGTCTACGAACATCTTTGTAAAAAAATCAGATTATACAGTTCTTATCTTCTCAATTGAATTAACGGAAGAGATCAACACATTTTGCAGTGCAAAAGAATATGTAACATAGCAAGGACATCATTGATCGACAATAAGTCATTTATTTGCTTCTCAATGCATATTTCCTGGATGGACTTATTTACTCAAATAAAACGACTTAGATAAGCCTTTGGGAACGAACCAGAATTGTAATAGACAAATGTTTTTAAAATAGACTTGTTGTTTATAAGCAGAATCCTCGGCGCTGAGATGGATGCCATATTTTTGTTTGTCCTGTAAAGTGGAAAGTATTTGCTCCATTCAATGGAAAATATTGTCTGCTTCTTTTGTACTTTTTGCTTTCATAATAACTCGGTTGGCGAATACATAATTGATTAATCAATAATGATATGGAATTAGGCATTTGCACTTTTAATTGCCGCGCGCTGAAGTTGAGACGTAGAAATCAGAGCAGACACGTGCCTGTGTATACCAAGATGAGAACTTCAATGCTTTTGTCCAACGTAAATTTCTTTCTTGCCCTTAAATTAACTTCAAAGAAGGTTACTGGGCCCAAGGCACTAAGATGCTCGACTTCTTTTGTTTTCCATTGTTGCTCGCTCGGCAAGTTTACAAAAGCTGCGATCATATTTGTATTCTTTCTCAGGGCCTCCAAGAGCGAGGCGGGGCCCAGGGGCTATCAATGGATGTGGGCTCTTTGCACTTTGAATTTCAACAATTTATTTTGAAAATCAATAAACAAGGGCCCGTGATATCATTTTGAAGAGCCATGAGCAAGAGCAAAGCTTGTTTTGAAAGTGAACCTTACACGGCCAAACTTGATTTTGTCAGTTCAATATACAGTACAAAAGCAAAGTTTCATGGCTCCCTTATGGTTCTCGGACCCTACAGCAGTTGCCCCGGGTACCCCCATCTCGGTGGTCCTGTTCTTTCTGATTCTAATTTCAGAGTTTGGGGCCCTTTGGTCCAACTATCAGAAATTTGATATCGATTGAGAATGACTGCTAAATCTACTTTTATCGAATTGGAGCTAACTTTGCTTTATCTTAGGAATACTCTTTTTAACAGAGAAAAAAACGAATTTAAAATTAGATATCTTAACTGATGTATTGCTCTTATTATACTACAGTTTATAGGGGAAGGATTATTTTTGTTTACGTTCTCAGGCACTAGCTTCTTTTGTGTCCAAGAGCAAACTGTCCATGTGAACTTCCCTCTTAGTCAATCAGTAAGCCACATTGTTATTCATTTTGGTCGTCACGAAGTGGTTGTTACATGCATGGTCATTTGCTGCTGTTATAAGACTCTTGCATAGAGGGAACCTATGGATATGTAGCAAGGTAATTTTCCTCGTTAAGGAGATCACAATAAGTGTACGTTAAAGCCTACATCATTGGGTTGCCTTATTTATATATTTTGAATAGTAACAGTGTTATCTATAAGCAATAGTACTCATTTAAATTCTTCTATTCCAAGACGTACTTTCAGTGTAAATAAAACATAACCAGGAGCAAAAACATTACATTCTTGATGTTTTCTTCTAATTAATTCTAATATTATGGTTTATTCGTTCGGTCTCTTTTTCAAATTTTTAGCCGTAATAATTTCTGCATTATAATATTAGTAACCAACTTGGATGTGTAATAGTGTCTTATTCCACATGTTGTTTCCTGAAAGACTCCAGAGCATTTGAAATAACATTTAACTGCCGTAAAATGATCTTGGCAGGTGTTCCGTTGACTTCACCAAATGCCGTTGACTATGACTAATTTTTCTGATATAAAGTTATGCATTTATATGAACTTATTTGCAGTTGTAATCCGTCCTTACCTTCCTGCTTTAATTAGTTTGTCTTCCAAGTTTATATTGTAGCTCTAAAACTATACCTTGCATTTTAAAATATATGTTAATATAGAAGCATATTATTAAGCTCAGCTAATTGTAGTTAAACTTACATATATTGAAAGTGATTGACATTGTATGTCAATTTACGCTATGTTTTAAGTAAAAAAACATATTGTCATTTTTAATTTTCCGGTTTTGTGTTCAGTATTTTAGGTTCTGCTAAAAGTGATATGTTTGCATGCTCAGAACATTTCAAAGTTTACAATTACCCGTTATCTTCGCTGGATATATCTTGTAAAACTAGAAAGTTTGACTAGACTTCCTTCTTTCTACTTATTTGGAAGACAAAGTTGTACATTTTAGTTTTGGATGGAATCTCAAACAATAATGGGCGAATGATCATGGACGTTTTTGTGACAGTGAGCCTTTCTGGCGGGGTACCCTACCTGAAGCTACCATGTGATATTAAGACTTCAATTCGAATGCTCTTAATCCTTTCGGCCAGCATAATTTCATCATACACAACTGAAAACCCAAGATCTGGCTTATTGCATATTTATCACGGCTACTTCAAATATCTCAGTGTTTTGAGTCTTGTTGTATGCTCCTTCCTTAGTTGAAAATCCAGTTTTTGCTTCATTCACACTTCCTGACGAAGAGAAACGAAAATCACGATTTGGAACCCCTTTAATGTATGGTCTTTAAAAGGCTCCTAAAAAATGTACATTTTAACTTGTCCAAACAAAATGACGTGTTGTTGTAGTTCTAGTCATGAAGAAGTGTAGACATCTTTTGATAGACATCTTTCCGCATTTTGTTATGGGCTGAGTGACTGATGAATTAGATATGTTAGCAATAACTAAGCCAAGAGATTTGGATTGGTGCTTTTCCTAACGTAGGTTATCTAATAAATCAAACCCTACTCAATTCGTAGATGCCTTTGTATAAAATCGTTTTCCTAAAAAAGTTGCACTTCCGCCATTTAAGAATGGGCTCAGGATGCTGTGGAGATGGAAGCAGATAAATTGGACTTTGCCTTGTACAATTCTCTTCTATAATCAATTTGTGATTACACCACAGTCTGCTTTAAATGCTACTGCTTAATACTAAGAATGGTCGGCTAGTAGCTAATTCAGGCGAGAACGATAAGTCTGTGAATTCAATACCTTGATAAGAAACCATGTAAAGAAACATGACGTAACAGAACATTTTTTCGAAACTTATTTCATGAAATGTAACTTCTTACTTATATTATGTATCGTAAATCCATTTGCTACTAACAAAATTGCAACCTCAGTTTCTACGAGTGTAAACATGTCTTTTTGGTGTCTATTTCAGTTCCGATATAAAGTAAGCATTTACTTGACATACAGCAGTCTGTTAGTTATTCCCTCCTTCTCAGTCAATTTACATTTCTTTTTACGATGTAAATCATAATATGTTTTTTTAAAGTCTAACTTTTTTGGTACAGGCTTTGATGTATAACTCTCCCCTTGAACAAACAGAGAAGAAACTCTAATAGATCTTCAATTTCTTCTGTTGTTTCTTTAAACTCGCTATTGTCACTTAAGTTTTCTCTTTTGTGGTGACTGTCTAGGGTTTATCTCTTGGCAGGTGCATGAAGTAGGAGTCTTGGTGTTGTTTCCTAGACAGCGTTTTAGATTTCAAGATATGTGTGATTGAGTTGGTGTCGTGTTCCTAATCGTACAAAAAGGGCAGATGCACTTGAGGGATTGATTAAGGGATTAGTCAAAACTGAGAAGCCGGGCAGAGAAGTAAGACATCTCAGATAATCAGAAAACTAATTTGTCACCAATGAGTATAAATTTGAAGTCTGTGATTGCTTTTCAATGCATTGACAAACAAACCTAATAACGATCCCTTTGATCCGATAAACATTGAAGTCAACAAAGTGAAAGTGGTCTTGGCGCATTTTTCTGCAAATATGAAGAATCCTTTTCTCTAAAACCTGAGGGAAGTTGGAATCTACAGTTCTTTCATAAATACGCCTGTGCAAAGAAGTATCGTTTTTATACTAAAATGTAACAGTTTAGCATAGGTAATGAATGCAAGTGTGGACTGTTCCTCTTTTGAAAAATGTGACAATGAGATTCGCAAAATGACATTAAAAAGGCAGTTAGGACATATGCATGGCTCGATAACGAGGTTTATTTTAAAGTTCTAAAATGATATGCTGATGTATATCGTAAATTAGCTTTCACTTAAAATTACACCAGAACCGTGATGCTAACTTATTTAAATAGAAACTTGTAAACAGAGTCAATGTTATCTAATAAAAAGGATAAAGATACATTTCTCTCATATGTAATACAGAGTACTCTGTAGCGACATTTGATTAAAGCATGGAATTGTCTTTATAAACAGAAAACCTACTGAACGATTTTTATCACAGACAGGAAGAGCAGAGTCCCACAGAGTGGAAGAGCAGTTCCTCATAGAACACGAGAGCCTCATAAATAGGAAGAGCTGTGTCTTATAGATTGGAAGAGTAGGATCTCATAGACAGGACGAACAGGATCTCATAGATTAGAAAAGCAGGATCTCATAAACAGGAAGCAAAGGATCTCATAAAGAGAAAGAACAGGGTCTCATAGATAGGAAGAGCAGTATCTCATAGACCGGAAGAGCAGTATCTCATAGATTAGAAAAGCAGAATCTAATAACCAGCAATGACAGGATTCATAGACAGGAAGGAGAGGATCTCATAGACAGAAAGAACAGGATCTCACAGACAAGAAGAACAAGATCTCATAGACAGGAAGAACAGAATCTCATAGACAGGAAAAGCAGTATCTCATAGATTAGAAAAGCAGAATCTAATAACCAGGAAAGGCAGGATCTCATACGTTAAAAGAGCAGGATCTCATTGAATGGAAGAGCAGTATCTAACACACAACAAAATTTCAAACTAGCGTAATATTCGATTTAAGCGACAACCTATTGAGTTTTCTGCGACCGAGGGTGTCCTCCAGTAGGGTGCGTTAGCTCTTACTTGTCCCATCTAGTGACACCCCTGTAAAACAGGTAGGAATAATTTCTCTAAAGCCGAAAAAAACCTGAACGCCCTAATTTATTTGCAAGTACGCTACTATCTTGTAAGAGTTTCGAGATTTTAACATTATGGTAGTAAAAGTTTCTTAGTTTCAATATACTGTCCTATTCAGGACCGTGGTCGGTCTTTGAAAATTGGGAGGATAAGACGTCCGCCAAAAACTAGGTTCATCGGTTACCTCTTCATTTAGTAACCCTTAAACCAAAAGCACTGTTGCAAAACAGGACTTGAAAACCACCCAATCCACAGCTAACGTTGGCACTTGGTTGGTAATTAATTCTAAGGCGCAAAGTATCTCTCGAAACGTAGCTCATAAAAAGCATACGACTCATGTCATGATAAAGCTCCTGTCTACGTTTCGTATGTTCTTTGCAAGTAAAAAATGATGATGATGATGTGAAGTACTGTGTGAAAATTTCACGCTCTCTGTGGAGATCCGCTTCTCTGAATGCCACCCACAATGTATTTGATGATTTTCCTTTGACCTATTTTACATCTTTATCCGCCATTGAAAGTGTAGTTTATGACATCCAAATTTTACATCCCAATCTTCACCTGTGTTTTGCTGTTGTTCACAAGTAAGCTCTTTCTTCTAGGTTGGCTGGATGCAGGAGTGTTGACAAGGTTTTGTTCATCTGAAAATGACTAGTAGCGAGTTTCCTTTTGCGTGGCTGCTAGAGCATGGATGAGTGAGGTTTCGTTGACCTCCAAGCAAACATTCGATGCGACGAAGAGAAGAGAAGGAGAGAACGATTGTGGACAGCAAACGAAGGAGCAAGAAGCACGTTTGGATAATTACGACATTTCGATCAAACACCTTCATATAACAATAATTTTTACTTTCGACGTACAAGGTGGAAAACATGGGTCTCTTTTGTAACCATGTAGTTAGTGCTCATGTGTGCTAAAAGTCTTGACACGTTAACCAACAACAACAGAGAATGGAAACAGTGAAACTTGAGAAAGAGACAAGACGAGAAGTAGTTTCACAGGATATAAAATCACCTAAAAGAACTGTGTTATCTGGAGCCGGCGCAACGACGAAGTTTTCACTTCTTCGCGAAGGAGATGTTCAAGTATGCCGAATAAGCCACCAAAAGTCACTAGCTAACAAAATACTTGGATCAAGATTTCTAAGACGATGGGAGTCACATCACCTCGTTCTCTCAGAGTGCCATTTGTACTCTACCACTGTGAGTATATAGATATTTCATTTTACTTGCAAAACTGCCAGACATTTTCTACCTCTGGTGACAGTATGGTAAATTTCTCCTCTCAGGCACACGAAGAGGTTTTAGCGAAACATTCTTATCTTTGCTGCCAGTGGTCTTATGTTTTAATAGCAATGGCGATAGGCGTTGTGTTGTGTTGTGTAAGAACCTGAGGATGATCCAGTCGAAGTTATCCACAAGATTAGAAAACAAGTTATTTCATGATATAAAGTATTTTCAGGGGTTGGATAGGCTTACATACGAAATTAGTCGCGTTTTTATGAATATCAATGGCAATTATTATAGTAAACGTTGCGTAGGCCGAAGATCAGCGAAATAGTAATCTGGTGAAAATTGGAAAATAGCAAGAAAATAGTTCTGCTTGTCAGGCCTTTTTCTGCCCAGAATATGAGGAATATTTTTGATTATGTAACAATATCCTATGTTCAAGTTATTTGGGGAGTGAAAACGATGACAAAATACTTTGTTTTCACAACTGCAGGTGACAAAACGTCGGGTTTCATAGCTTTTGTACCTCTAGTTTATCTTTGAAAACAAGTGCAGAACTTGACGACATCAGCAAGGAAAATATGTCATAGTGCTATCATTGAAAAAGATCTTAAACTCATCTTGATTTCTATGATAAGGTTTGCAGTGCAAATATCCATCGTATACTCATAAATTTCGTTTGTTGGTCTATGATTATGATCTTGTGCATGACAATCCATTTTACTTGCACAATCATTTCAACATGTAGGTGCAATGTCCCCATTCAAAACTACGTTATTCTCCTGATATTTAAGCTAGCCTAACGGGACAGTTAGAATAGTTGTACAAGCTATTTTAAACAAAGTTGTGTTTGATTTCTGGCAGTGCTCTATTTGGAATGAGTTTTGTTCCCAGCAGATCACTGTAGCGTATTTCCCCCGAAGTTATACAAGATCATGTTTCTCTCATCAGTCAATCTCAGAGACACTTGTTGGCCGATAGGGTGATAATCCCCATCTACATTAAAAATATTTTATGCTTCAGCCGTGTTCGCCTATAACTTGAAGAGAAAATATGTTGAATCACTGAAACTGTCGGCGGATTTCGATCTACCGGCATATGACGTGGTGATAAGGAAGTTTATTGGAGCCTGTCATTCCTTATTTTGTATTAAAACGAGTTTTCTATGATTTGAAAAGGTTGCCTTGTCTTGATTGCAAAAACACAAAAGGTAATGACGAAATCTTAACGTTTACCTTATGTTTTGATCATTTACAGACCAAGAGAGAAAGTAGTCGTTTAAAAGCAAGCTAAGTGTTTCAATATAGGCCAGCGAACTTCGACTTAAAATTTTATCACCATTGCTATCACATACGAAATGCATATGCGTGCCATTGATATTTGGTCGCACAAATTGCTGCTACGATCGATGTAAACTAACATGGAAGTGAACTTTTCGCATTTTCTTGTATTGTTTGTTCATTTAATATAGCTTGGAAAAGGGGAATTTGAAGTCGTAAAAACATTTAAAAACGGAATCGATCCCTGTTATCCTGGCGTTTGATTTGTATATAGATTACTATGGAAGATATATGTGTTACCTTGTAACTGTTATTTCAGAAATAACTACCGTAAACTGTAAAGGTTAGTTAAAATTGAAAATCGCGAAATTGCTCATAAAAAGCCCTACCGCAAGAATACAAGTATACTGTGCAGTTCAAAGGTAATTGCAACACCACAAATAGAAAACACACAATAAAATCAAGGACAAGATCGTTGCAAAGAAGACCTTTCATCAGACAGTTACATTAGTGATTGAAGACAGCATTGGCATTTTAAAGAGATCCCCTTCTCATATTACTTCCAGTGCTAACCATACTGAAATGGTTATCAATGCTCTGTACTCTGTACATAGAGTACTTTATGCTGGTGAAGATAGCTCTATTTATGCAATATATACAATAACTTTGACAAAGTTTTTGTTTTAAATTTGTTTAATTTTGAAGAAATGTGGAAAATTAAGGCTCTTCAGGTACTGAAAAAGTTTTTATAGAGACAGATGAAGTTTAAAATGATTGCAAAGTTTCCTGGCAAATAATGGCATAGCTTATGCTGACACACCTTGGCAGATGTTACTGGAATACATTAATCATGTCTCAGGAATTATGACGTATGGTATAGACCTAGCTTTACACTGGCCTAGAAGTCATATATGACTATTTTCTGGAATTTTTAAAAGGACGTCCATTTGAGTTGTCAACAACTGGTAGTCATCAAGTAACAGTCTCTTAAAATTAAAATTAACTTAGTGTAACTGAAAATTAATCCAAGCAAGATATCAATTATTGGAATGATTGTAGAATTTAAATTAAAGATTGCTGATTTCTGTCAAATGGTATTAGGTTGTTTCAATGAAAGACTTGAAGAGGGTTGACTAGTTTCAATGGGGTGCTTAGACAATTTTACTTGGGGGTATGAAAAAGACTAATAACTTATTTTTTTGACTAACTATTATGCAATATTACAAAAAGAAAATGACCATGACAAGTAATACTTCCAATTTCTTGCTAATTTCTCTGCTATGCAAACAACTTTCTTGAAGTCTGCTTTTGAGTCTGAGGGTTGCAAGTTCGAGCCCGGTCGGCTTCCACTGAGTGCAGGTATTGTGGTAATGCTCCACTCTTGATGAATATATACATAAAGCACTGTGTCTGTTGAGGTATTACAAATGTCTGACACTGATGAAGGCTTAAGCCGAAACACAGAAGATTAATGAATTTCCCCTTACCCACTGCTGGGTTTCATCTCGTGATACCAAGGACTTTGAAAGTTCTTCACCAAATCTTTGTGCCATGATGGCACGGAGGTTTGAGTGTTGGCTTTTAAGTCTGAGGGTTGCCAGTTCGAGCCCGGTCGGCTTCCACTTAGTGCAGGTATTGTGGTAATGCTCCACTCTTGATGAATATGTATATATTATTAGAAAAGTAGGTAAAAAAGTGTACCAAAGCAAAAAGAAATAAGTAAAGGAATAGAGCTTCAGAAATATAAATAGATTCTGTACTAAGTGTTAACTAAGTCGATGATCAACGATAGTTCGGAGGGTTGAAAATATCATACCTCATTAATGACAACCTGGATGCCAAATTCGCAAATGAAATATCGACCGTCTGCAAAGGAGAGAAGTCTTCTTCTGAGGCGTTTTCATGAAACAAAACTTGCTGGAATTAAATTGATTAAATAGATTACTTGTTGTCGCATTGTGGAGCAAATAAACTTATCACGAAAACTGTAAGGCTAGATCTTTTGGGACGTTGTGAACAACAAATGTTTGAATTTCAAATATTTCTACGAGATTACGAGAAACATTCTACGAGATATTTACAATAAAGTACAGCAATCTACGCATGACGAAGGGATACATGAGGC
>JANTCA010000139.1:0-12924 GCA_024741275.1 Chironex yamaguchii
TTTTGGATAGAAGTGCCTGACTGTCCGTGCTGTATTCTGGCTATTAGATTATCGATGCCAAAGCATCCATAGTTTTTCATTTGGTTTTCAAGCGCCTTATTGTCAGTGCTGTACCCTGGCTATTAGAGTATTGATCCAAAGCATCCATAGTTTTTAATTTGGCTTTGAAGTTCCTTAGTGTCTGTTCTGTACTTTGGCTATTAGGTTATAGATGCAAAAGCATCCTTTTTTTATAATTTGGCATTGAAGTGCCTTAGAGTCAGTGCAGTACTCTGGCTATCAGACTTTGGATGCAAAAGCATCCATCGTTTTAAATTTGGCATTTAAGTGCCTTAGTGTCAGTGCTTTACTCTGGCTATTAGATTATAGATGCAAAAGCATCCATCGTTTATAATTTGGCATTCAAGTGCCATAGTGTCAGTGCTGTACTCTGGCTATTAGATTATACATGCAAAAGCATCCATCGTTTGTAATTTTGCATTGTGTTTTGGTTTATATATTTCGCATTATGATTCAAAATGTTTATGCACGCTGCTTCTGTATGGATCTCCATTGTTGAATGTAACTGCCAACAGAATAATTATGGAAGCTATGATATCCTTTATTAAACAAACAAAACAGTTTGACTGAATGTATTTACCCACATATTTAATTTTTTGTTCTGTTACTTCTTGTCATTCGGTTGTTCATTTCCTCATTTGTTTCCTTGTTCTTATTTTCTCTACAGTAACTAAGTCGTCAAATATATTGTAAGCTCCATTTATAGAGGGAACTTGATGACCGTTTGTCTTTTCCCTCTTCAAATGGCATCATGTGAAGTTGTTGTCGCCTGGCTTTAATATTTTATTTGCATTAATAAAAAAAACCAAAAAGTTGTTTACCCTTACCGTAATTCTGACTTACCCGTAGTTTGAAGGCAAGTAAAGTATCGAGTTTCTTTACCTTTGTCATTCCTAACCAGCTCTCAGATCTGCGAGGGTAAGGGCTGTACAAGTACGTAAAGAAAATAGTGAAATATCAAGAGTGATTAAGATAAACGTAAGTTTTGCATTGAAAGTAAAAGTCTACAATTTTATTTGTAACGGGAAGAATTTACCTTGCATAAAGCTACACAAGTGTAAAGTTCAAAGAAAGAAGCTATTTGAATGGCGATTTCTATATAGTGACTTTCTGGACAGTGTAGTGATGTGTGTTGTAACTATGATTGTTGGTAGAAATGATCTCATTAAGCAGTTTTCGTGGACATGCTATACGTAGTTATCACGTCTGGTCTGAAGAAGAGCAGGATGCAAAGATTGCACAAGACGACATTTGCATTTTGAGGGTTCTCCTTCCGGTAGACTAAGTTTTTGTTGTTGTTTTTTTCTTAAATTGATCGCAACCTCCAAAGCTTACAGCTACTACTAGGCAGGTAGCTACAGTATAAGCTGTCCGACGGCTTCTAACAGTTTCTTCGTACCCACTTTCCCTCACATGGCTCGGTTTGACCAGTGGCATATGGCTTTCAGGTCTTTGCCAAAGGTGCCGCGAGGCGGATTTGATCCCAGAACCTCCTGATCACAGCCCAGTACTCTAACCAATCGACCACTCGCCCACAGAAAGTGAGAGTCATAAATAATTTCCTTTTAGCTTTAAAGACGATTTATGTTGAGACACATCTCTCCTTTATAAGTGAGTGATACATCAGTCTATGTCTCCTGATTTCTCGTGTTTGCTACTCTAACTAAGCAATTGTGTACCTCCTGTCACCCTACATGTTTCACTTTTCCTAATGATAGCTGTAGTGAGGTTTAAGTAGGATTTATGAATTGCTCATATGAACATCTGTTGTCCTTAATAGATATGAGGGGCAAAAATGAATATGAAAATAATGGCTCAAATCGTCCTTAACGCAAACTACCTTACTTTAAAGTCCTGTTGTTCTATAAACATACGTAAACATTTATTGTAAAAATTCTAGGAAGTAGAAAAGGAATTGAATTAATTGCGTTTATTTTTAGAGGTAGGGTGTACATATTCTCGGCGTCACTGCTGCACTCTGGCGATCGGATTATGGATTGAAAATTCATCCTCTGTTACAATTGTTTTTCGAATTTATTTCTTCAGTGTCACTACCTTACTCAGGTGATTGTATTATGGATTGAAAGTGCATTCATGTTTACTATTTGGCATTGAAGTGCCTTAGTTTCAGTGCAATATTCTGGCGCTTAGATTATAGATGCAAAAGCATTCCTGTTTACTATTTGGCATTGAAGTATTTTAGTGTCGGTCTTGTTCTTTGGTGTTTTGATCATGAATTGAAAAGCACCCACCGTTTAATATTTAACAATGAAGTGTTTTAGTGTCCCTACTATACACTGGTGATGGGATTATCGATCAAAAATGTTTGTATCGTGTATCTTTTTTGTTTTTCTCGTGATTCTGTGCTTAAGTCTCGGATTAATTCAGTAAAGGTGTTATTTTGTTTTGCCTATTGAATTGTTAGAGTGTTTACCATGTAAGAGCAAGTAGATCACATGAACATATATTTCTAGGGACTGAATAGCTTTGTCAATAAGTCTTGCTATGAAGAATGTTGTAGCACCTGATATGTTATTTGCTCTGTTCTAATGACAGCTACTGGAAAAAGAACACGTGCCTTTTTATTCCGGCAAGGTCGTCTCCTAGCACAGACTCCGGGCTTGATTAGTCTGCTATTTTCAGGAAACTCATGGTACCAGATACACAGACGTACTTCATAAATATGTAAGGAGTTATTAGACATAATTTGCATGTATATTATTTTTTGTCAGCAAATCCTGTCGTAGAAAAGTACACCTGATATTTTCAGAGTAAAAGAGGTAACACACATAAGGTTAAACAAGTTGAGAGCAAAATTTTCACTTCGTAAAGAACTCTACCTGAAACTAAATAGCATTATTTCTAATATTACAGACACATTTAACAATTAATATCCACCTGGGCGCAGTCATTGATGATTATTGTGGTTTTGCATGAAACTTTACAGTTAAGCAAGCAGCAAAATATCTAAAAAAATTTAGGTCTAATAATTTATAGACATGGCTTTCTAATTATCGTTTTCATCATTATGACTCAAGAAAATCAATCAATTTGAATTTATGAAATTCAAGTTTCTATAATTCTCCTTACAGACAGATACATCATTTTTATGAAAAAAGCACTAAAGTTCTGCAAAATTATTCGTTAGATTGTTGTGCCAACCTGCCACACAGCTTTGAGATACAAATGTGTCTTTTATTTTATTACTAGATAATGTATACTTAGGTTATAGTTAAAACTTCATATGGTTAAAGAGAAGAAAAGAAAGGAATTCTCTAATACAGTTTTATGTTAGTATTCTAGAAAATCAATCATGCAACAGAGAAAGCTCCAGCATTTTATAACCTATTTATAAAAACATGGTTTGTTGCTTTTTATAATAGCATGGTTTGTTTGCTGTTATAACAGTATTGTTTGCCATTTTATGAAAGTAAAGTTTCATGCTTTTAGAGACGCATTGTTTGTTAGTTTATAAAAGCATAGTTTGATGCTGTCTTTTCAAGTGAATATCAAATATAGCAGTTTCAAAACTGACAAGGGTTAAGCAATTTGTGAAAACGTTCAGCGATAACGGACACGTCAAAGGGTAAAGGACAAACGTGATCCCTGGCCTTCCGGGCTGGGGGTTTCGCATTGGACTAACAAGATAATAGTGTAAAAACAGCATGTTACGGAAACAGCAACGGAAATGAACAGTGCATTTTTGTGGGCGGGAATCAGGAGACGCAATCTGGGACTTGTAGTAGCTAAATCAGTCAAGAAGCTACCGCTATGACAACTGATTCCTTAAACACAGCAAAAGTCAAGATGAACATTGGATTCTGGAATGTCAATGTGATGTATGATGCTTGCAGACTTAGTCACGTTGCTGCAGAGATACGACGATACAACCTGGACATCCTAGATGATGAAGGATGAAGGTTTAAAGTAGATGGACAGACCATGCCAGGTTATCAACTCTAACTGGGGAAACAGTACTGTACTCAAAGAGAAATGTTGGCCAACATCCGGAAGGTGTAGCAGTGATAATGAGGAAAGGACGTGAAAAGTGCCTTATTGGGTGGAAGACAATCAGTAACAGGTTGATGAAAGTTCGGCTAAGGCGTAAACAAACCAACCTATTGATAATGCAGTGCTATTGAC
This sequence comes from Chironex yamaguchii, assembly GCA_024741275.1. Classification (NCBI taxonomy): domain Eukaryota; kingdom Metazoa; phylum Cnidaria; class Cubozoa; order Chirodropida; family Chirodropidae; genus Chironex; species Chironex yamaguchii. Next base: position 4,204 of record JANTCA010000139.1, read on the forward strand.
CAACAAGTATTCACAGCAATAGGGTAACAGAGAGATTGCTTGAAGGCGATATAGAAGTGCTTTCTCACTATGACCTAATCATACTGACTGCTGCTATGGTAAGAAATGGACAAACACGGAATGAGAATAGGAAGAGATTGGCAGACTTATGCGCCTCAAGTAATTTGGTTATTAGGGGCATGCTCTTTGCACACCGTGATATCCATGAATCAAGCTGTATTCTCAAAACAGTAGAGACATCAACCAATTTGACAATCTGAGGGACACAGAGGGTGAAGTTAGTGGAGGCATATTCAGATGCAAATAGGAATGTCAAGAAACAATGCGTAGACGACCTTGCTGAGCAAGTTCCGGAAGCAGGTAACAATGGGAAACAGGGGACACTTTACAGAATAGCAAACAAGATATGTGGTAAATTGATGGGTCAGTGAAGAATAAACCAGGAAAATTAGTTATGAAGAGTGAAATGGAAGGCAGATGGACAGAACACTTTCAGAAACTTTTAAACCAACCTAAACCAGAAGAACTACCAGCTATAGAGGATGTCGAGGAAGACCTTGATACCAATTTAGAGCTTTCAACTAAAGAACAAATTATATGTGGTATCAAAACTTTAAAGAAGCTAAAGGGACCAAGCAAAGATGGTCTTAGTGCAGTGTTGTTTAAAACAGACCCTCGTTAGCAGCAACACTCTGTATTAGTCTTTTCGAGAAAAGTGGGGGAAGAAGAAGTGCCCTGTGATTGGAACAAAAGCAAAGTAGTCAAAATTCCCAAGAAAAGAGCACTGAATAACTGGAGTGGACTCACACTGCTTTTAGTGCCAAGCAAAAGTTTTGTAAAGATTATTATAAACAGGATTTCTAAAGCAATTGACAAAAGCTTACGCTAAAAGCAGGCAGGATTCAGAATGAGTAAGGGTTACATTGACCAAACCTTTTATTTGAGAAGTATTATTGAACAATGGACAGAATGGCAGTGGAAACTGTACATCACCTTCATTGATTTTAAAAATGCCTTTGATAGCATTCGTCGAGAGAGTCTTTGGAAAATTTTAAGACACTGTGGACTTCCTCTTGAAGTTGTCAACCACATCAAAAGCTTCTACAGGACCATTTCATGTACAATTGGTGACAGTAACATACACTTTCAGGTGAAAGCAGGTGTTAGACAAGGCTGTGTAATGTCAGCGGCATTGTTCAATTTTGCAATTGATTGAGTGACGAGAAGAACAACAGAGGATGCCAATAAAGGAATCTGCTGGACGCTTTGTGCATCACTGGATTTTGCTGATTACTTAACCCTGACGTCACATACACAGAGTCATATGCAAGAGAAAACTGACCATCTGTATACATTTGGAGGACAAATTGGACTGAAAGTGAACCAAAAGGAAATTCAAACTATGATACTGAATGTAGCACATTCCACCTCAGTAAAAGCTGATGGTGTTAAGTTGCCTGTCACTGAAAAATGCACCTATCTAGGCAGTATTGTACGAAAGGATGGAGGAACAGGGGGAGATATCAGGAGTAGATTAAACAACGCCAGAAATGTGATGAGAGCAATGAATAGCATCCGGAGATCCACACAGTATTTAAATGAAACTAAATCAAAAATCTACAAACCCTGCGTACTGACAACCTTGATTTACTGCTCAGAGTATTGGCACCTGATAAAAGACGACATTGATAATCTGTCAACATTTCACACAACCTGCCTGTAAAGGATCCTACGCATCTTTTGGTCCAACAGAATCTCAAACTACAACCTCCTTTAACAATGCCGAACTGAGAATGTGGAAACCCTGATTGCTAGAAGGAGATGGAATGGACACTTCCTACGGATGCAGGCAAACTCTGTCCCAAGTGTCGCTCTGCACTGGACGCTGGAAGCAAAGAGGAGGCATAGTAGACCAAAGCAGACCTGAAGGAGGATGATGGAGCGCAAAATCAAAGACTGACGCCAACCCTGGGTGAATATCTATGAGGGATCAGTGGAGGATTGGTTGCTGCTCTTCATACTAGTGAGTGTCATGGACAGTAAGTAAGTCAGTAAGCAATATTTGCTATCTTCTCAAATGAACATCCTATATAGCAGTAATAAACTGACAAGGCTTGAGAAAAATGTGCTATCTTCTCAAATAAACATCATATATAGCAGCAATAAAACTAACAAGGCTTGAGAAAAATGTGCTATCTTTTCAAATAAACATCATATATAGCAGCAATAAAACTAACAAGGCTTGAGAAAAATGTGCTATCTTCTCAAATAAACATCATATATAGCAGCAATAAAACTAACAAGGCTTGAGAAAAATGTGCTATCTTTTCAAATAAACATCATATATAGCAGCAATAAAACTAACAAGGCTTGAGAAATATGAACTAACTCCTCAAATGAATGTCAAATGTAGCAGTTTGAACTTGACAAGCATTGAGCAATGTGTACTATCTTTCTTAATAGATATCATATATAGCTGTTTCATGCCTAAGAATGCTTGAGCAACGTGTGCTATATTATCAAATAAATAACCTATAAATAAAAAACCTGCCATTTATGAAAATGACAAGGCCCAAACATAGGGTGCTTCCTTTTCAAAAAAGCATTGTAGGTGACAGTGATAGGTGTCCTTGGCCACTTCAAAGAGTGACGACCCGGCTTGACAAGATCTCAACTGGATCAACTCAACTTGGAATAAAAGAAATGGCGTAAAAAAGGTTTGCACTTTAACTTGTTTAGTGAGTGCTACCAATGGGACCTCTACTCTAGTGATAAATAGAAGAATGTGAGGAAACTGATTGTGACAAAATAGTTGCAACTTTGCTTGACAACTATAACAGAACAGAAAGAACTGTCAATCATTGCTATGGAGCATGTACGTCATTCTATCGACATTTCCACATTGAGACAAGTCTGGAATGACAGCTCCAAGTCCATAAAACGTGCATAGTGTAGCTTTGTAGCAGCAAAGGAAAACAAAACAAACTAATTCAAAGTATTTCAAAGTTATTCTCTTATCTTCTCCTGACTTCACATATTATTTGTTAGTTATTCGTATTTATAAAATCTATTTACATAACTATGGACATATTCATCAGTTACCAGATTTTTTCTTCAGTGGGCAATTTTTCTACGTCATTATTATATAATAGCGTGCACGACATCATATCCCTCTTTAAAATTTTCCAATATCATACTTGTTTCGTCTATGAGTGCGCTCTGTCATAGCCATATAGGTAGTCTATTGTTTGGTAGAGGTGCATTGACTTGATTATTGTCAGGAAGTGTCTATCCTATTGAGAAGGAGTGCCATGCTACACAAATTATTTGATGTCAGGATTTATAGATTTTGCCGTAAAATTGTATAAGGATATTCCTATCTTTTTGCCACTACTCTTGGTAACGAAACCCTGAACTTTCCTTTCTTTGTTGATGGTAATTTGATTTTTACTTAATTGTCAGTTAGCAAATCTTCAATTGCATCCATAGCACATCTTAAATGTGCATACTTGTTCTGGTTTAGTTAATCTTGGAATGTGTCAGGCGTGTACGGTGGGGCTAAGTGTTTCCTCCATAGCTCTCTCAAAATGCTGCAGTCCATAAACTCCTGACATGCAAATGGTGAGTGTTTGGCGTCATAAAAGCAGGCTTTTGTGCTTTGGAGATTTGGGGAATGCCACTAGCAGAAAAAGTAAAGCCGAATTGTGTAATGGAGGAGGGAGTTTTGGATTAAGACAATGGTTTTCCAGATTATGCTTGGGGAATGATTCTTTAAGAACGAGGGTATAGATCAATTACATCAGATACTACACTGATTAAACGAACGTTTGAGACTCAACTGCTAATATTTTTTATTTCCAGTCTACTCACATGACGATGCAAATCAGTAACAAGATATGATGTCAACAAGCTTCCGTTGGTAGTCTCTGATATTAATTATTCTACTGGGGAAGAAACAACCAGTTGTAGTTGCTGTTTTTGTCATTACGTAGTTAACGATTTCTTGCAGTGGGCAGAATCCGGCTGCAAATAGTGTGATGACAATTTGCATCACACCATTCCACAAATAGCGTTTTTCGACGATATCGAATGATGCTTTGACAGCCGCTGCCATCCCTGCAAACTGATTTTGTAGAAGAGGGTCCGACATGTTCCTCTCCTAACCCTACTCCATTCTCGTCCTGGACTTGTGACCAGGCGATGGTGGAGTTAGAGACAACCAGTATGATACATGTATGTTGCAATTTGACTAGTGCGGACAAAGGCACGATCAAACAAAAACCGAAAAGGAGATCTGTTGTTGATAGCATGCCAAGTGGAGCTATGCATACCAGACAAAATTTTAGCTATTGCTAAGTAAAAAGTTAGACGCATAGGTAAATGATAACACTTAATGTTAATATTCTTGGACTTTTTGAGCAAAGAACCCTCTGTTACAGACAGGGTCAGTTCCGTAATTTATTCTGCTGAAGGAAATGGTCCAAATCCTGGAGCAGCCCTAAATCTTGACGCTAAAACTGTAATCGGTTTGATAATGTACAATGCTTTTAATGGTATTGTCCATGCTAAGCCCTGCAACATACGTCTGGTCCAATTCTGTGTACCAACCTCAGCTTGTGATGAAAAAAGCTTGAGAGACAATGAAATGTCTAGGTGCAGATCATGTCCGCTCAACTGATCAACGAAGGCAATGAGAAAGTCACTTAAATGTTGCATCAAATTTGCTTACATTTCTGGAAAACCAAGAAATGACAAAAGGATAGATTAAAATCAGTTTTCATACCACCAGTAAATAAAAGCAGTAACATAGAATTATTGCACTTCTCAGTGATACAAGCAATCTGTTCCTCAGTCTCATTATCAGCTGAATGAAAAGCAAGATTAAATCAGACATTTCGGAGGAACAAGCACGTTTTCAGCAATAGAAAGGCTTACACGATGTAATTTTTAATCTGAAGGTGGAGACGGAAAAGAAAAGTGAATACAACAACCATCTTTATCTTTGCTTCATAGACTGCAAAGCTTCCTTAACACTGTCTCACACAATGACCTATTGATCAACTTACATGAAATTGGTTTTCCTCCACAACTTACTACTCTGATTGCTAAAATACGAACAGCAGGCGTTGCTTCCTGTGTTGGGTAGGGCCTAAAAAATGTTTCAATATAAGCCAGGACGTCAGACAAGGGTGCGTCATATCCTTACAACTATTTAACCTGTATGCTGAAGCCATTTTTCACAAAGTGTTGGACGGTTTTGAAGGCATATTATAAGTTTGCGGAAAAACTGTTACAGACTTATTGTATGCAGATGGTGTCGTCGTGGTTGCAAGAATGAGTGGAGAGCTTTAAGCTCATTTTAAAAAAGTCTTCAGTGCTGAATTTAATCGTATCGTTTATCCCTATAAAACTAGGGTTAGGGTGGGCAAACCATACCTTGATATGTTACATGACTCAATGTATGTACTTGCTGTTGTAATATAGTTGGGACAACAAAATGTTCATAAAAATTCAGTGCTGTTTGGCTCTTTGACTAAGAACATAAAAATACTGTACCTTTACCGCCCGTCAAAAGAGGAAAACAATCCATTCGCAAAAATTTTGACCTACAAGGTCTTAGGTCCCTATTATATGTGAAATTTCAGCCTGCTTTACCGGACTGGCCCGGTTTGCCGAGATTCCGCTTTGATTGATAGCCTATCATAAAACGCAACTCACTATCACATGAGAGTCGGGCTGGCCCGGTGTACAGAGAACTGACTTGTGCCAATAGGGCCCTGGTTAAACGGGATGAATTTTCCCCATGTGATAGCTCCATTCAGGCAAAGCGGGCTAAACAAATTCGAATACTCATACGGGAAACGAAAAGTAAACAAACGTCACTTGCCGAACTGGAAAATTTCATGTGGTAGCGAGCTAGTTTTATCTGGGTCAAGCAGACCAGCCTAGTTCTCTGCTCTATGCAAACTTCTATCTGAAAACCGGCATCAACATTTGATGCCCTTAAATAGGACTTAGAAATATGTGTTAGCTTGCAATCAGACACGAATGGAACAATACTAAATTCTTATTGATATAACTTTACTGTGTCTCAGTTTTCAATCTAACAGGACTGCAGCAATATTAGATGCTTTTCAAAAGAACAGTACTGTGCGTTAGTTTTTATTCTGACAAGACTGCAACAGTATTGAATTTTTTTTCCAATAGAAGTTTTTTTGTGTCAATTGTCAATCTGACACGACTCCCGTAACTTTGGTTTGTTTTTAGAAAGACTTTGCTGTAGGTCAATATTAGACCTGAGAAGACTTTAATAATATTATTCGCTTTTTACTGTGTGTTGTTCTTGAATCTAATAAGGCTACCATAGCAATCAATAATGTTCAATATAATTTTGTAAATTATAGTATAATAATGTGTAGTAATAGTTTCACTAAACTTTTAGCCACCTAATTTGCTTCTATTTTGATGATAATTTGATGTCTGTCAATCGTGGCTCCTGTAAAATGGAAAAACGGGCACTGTCACACTATATTTTGCAAGAGGCTGGTCTAAACGCCCATCTGTATTCTGATACCTTGTGTTTCTTAGGTGTAATTCATGAGCTCAGCTTCAGTGGGATAATTCTCATGCTAAATGTTGTACTAAGAATACCAAGGATCTCTTGTAAAGCAGAGTGCTGCCTTTTCACTATAAAGCTAGGTAAAGCAGTTTTCGTAGAAAACGAGTTGATAAGAGAAATGGCTAACTATCATTAATTGGTAATTGTTAAATTTGAAAGAAAGCAGAAAAGTCCTTGTACAGATATACTATCTAAACAAAACACTTGCGCCTCCTTTATTCTGCTTTACAATTTTGGCAATGCCTCTGGGCATAGCAGAGTGAAGAGTTCTTCAAACAAAAATGAAATATGATAATGAAAATATGATTTGAAAAGAAGAAAGCCTTCCTTCTGTTGCTGTTCCTTATTTTTGTATTGACCAAAATGTGTTTCAAGTTTCGAATACTTCACGTCAAAGCAGATTGCAAACTACTGAATCATAGGATTTGAATACAGTATCTCTTTGAAGATATTTACTTCCGTCAGGGAGGTTATGTTTTCATTGCGGTTATTGGTTGGTTGGTTAGTTGGTTGGTTTATTGGTTTGTTTGTTAGCAAATTAACTCGAAAAGTTATGGTCGGATTTTGATGCAATATTCAGGATAGTCAGAAATGGGTTAACTTAAAGATTATTAATTTTTGGTGGTGATCTGAATCACCGCCTTTTTGTCTGTTTATTTGTGTGTCTTTCTTTCAGCAGAATTGCCCAAAGCCTACTGGACGCATCCCCGCGTAAAAAATTCCATTAAATTTTGGGGATGACTTGAATGAAATCCTGGTTCCTGGATTACTTTTGGAATCTTCATAGTCCTAGTGAAAGATAATCCAGGTACCAAATTAACAGGGAAAGACCCGTTTTCGGAGGCCTTTGAGTTATTTATAGGATACTAAGAGTTATACAACCCAGTTATGTGCTTACATTTTCCTCTATGTCCTTTTCTATAACTCAGATTTAGATTTGCTTTTTTTCCCACAATAGCTTTTTAGTACCAGACATCTCTGTTGTGTGGCAGTTCAAAATGACGAAGATGTAGGATTATTTTGTACTTTCTAATAGTATTTCGTATTGCACCAGATTGTTACGTAACAACTCAGCAACTATATTTAATGCTTTCCAGTTGGACGTAAATGTGTAATGGTTATAAGTTTGAGAAAGCATCAACATAATTTCCTGTTTGGCACACAACTTTACAATGCCTTACAATGTGACAGTCCTAAGGTTAACAAAGTTTGTTATGTAGCTGCTATGAACACATAAAGCTACATCGATGCTTGCTGCGTCAGTGTCATAGTATCTTGTGGTAGAGCTGAAGCAGAAATATGATGACTACAAAGATTTGATACATTTCAATAATATGTTACTCTGTAGAACTTGTGTAAGTAATAACGCTGTAACATCTTTGGGACGTTTTCAAAAATACCTTTGTAGCAATCATCTATTCCTTAGCCAACGTGGCCATGGGTGCGTGCAACCATTCTATGATAGTTGTTCTGTTCGACCTATTTCGTTCCGTTCTCAATCTACTCAAATCAGCAACCCTTTTTTGGCTCTGTTCCATGAAGTTCATTGTCCAGATTTCATGCTGTATCCTCTATTTCTCCGTCCTTTCATTCCACCTTCCTTTCATTCTACTGCCTTTGCCATTCTACCTTCCCTTACCACAAGTCCATAAACACGATTCATCACTTGGTTCTCTATGTATTTTCTCTTACACGCAATCATCACCTTACCTTTCTCGTTGCTAATTTCCGTCCCATATCATTTTGATATTTCTTAGAATTGTTGCTTCTTTGAGGAGAATATCACCGTGGATCTAGTTGCAACAGGCAACAACACAACAACCTGTGTTGTCTTCTTGCAATGTTGTACTTGTTACTGTCAGGCAGACCATGGTGTCAAAGCATTTTCTGCTTAAAAATAATATCCTCGCGTTTATCAGTCAACACTGCAACAATGTACGGTGTTTTTAGCAAAATTATTCAAAATTAGAAAATTCAGAATGCGCCAAAATGTATAAGGACGAGAATTTTCGGATAATTGGCACCGCTAGATCGTCCTTTCATATAAGTGTACTGGAGTCTGTCTACATTAAAACAACAAAACCAGTACTCTGTAGGCAGAA
>JANTCA010000140.1:0-12923 GCA_024741275.1 Chironex yamaguchii
TTGTAGTGAGTAATTTTTGATATATACGATCCACTATAGTTTTGTTATTCTAGTTTATGGCATATTCTTCTGGCCAGAAAGGAGGAAAGAAAGAAAACAAAGAAAAGAAACAAAGAAAGTAATAAAGAAAGGGAGGGAGGAAACGAAAGAAACAAAGCCCTGTAACAATTATCGTATGCGCAAATAATAATGTTGTGTGGGCACGTGTGATTTTAAAACAAATCAAAATTGAACAAAGGCAATTATGTAAGCATATGAAGTTGTAGGCACTGTGAACGAGTCCATTTTTATGAGATTTTGTGTCGGCACACATGAACAGCCTAGACTCAAGTATTTGCTTATTGTCAAGATACCTAGCAAAATATTGTGGCGGAATAGTATAGGCCTAGGCTAGTCGTGAGCCCTAACAAGCAGTGTGTGGGACCTGTATTGTTCTTTCATTGCACTAACTAGGCTTATATCATTGTCGTTATCAATGCAAACCCAAGTCAATTGGACAATCAGTTTGGCACATAGTTTGTGAGTTGACGTAGACCATATTTCTCATTGTATTGATTGTAGACTCTGCAAGCGTAGTATTAGCCCATCGCAAAATTAAGTCCAACTCCAACATTTAGGTTTCAATGCAATACAACGTCCTAACTTCGACTTGAACAATGCAAATTATCATTACAATGAAGAAAAGTCAGAAAGCTATATTTTGTCTTTGATAAACTGGGTCAATTTGGCCAAAACATTTAAGCATAGTCTATGTGGTCAAAAACTGTTTTAACAACTGTGTATGGACGAGTTGCCAATGCCCTGAACCTTCGTAACCTGTCGAAGACCCGCTGGACGGCACGGACAGAAAATATCCAGTTAGTGTGGATATCATATCAAACCATCATGGATGATCTTGAAGGGGCAATTGCAACTCAGCCCCCGCTTTATGCGAAAATTCGTGCTCACATTTCGGGGCCTCTAAAGAATCTGAAGACTTCGGATTTTATGGCTGCTCTATAAGCAACCAATGTTTTTGAGTTGAGTACAATTGTTTCAATTTACAAATCTCGTTTTTTATCAAGGAAAGGGAAACAATGTAGAATATATCTTGTGGATTTGCAGTTGCTATGTACATGATATAATGAGAAGAAAGAAGTCCCTGAAGTTGGAGTTCAAAAATGAAAGCCTTATTAATTTGGATCCTAATGTTCCAGTCTTCCAGAAAATTGTCTTCTTTTCCGTAAAAAGTAAATTGCTTTGATATGTCACTTTTTGTATGAACAAATCTTATTTAGATGCGAATCACTGGAATGCAGTGTTTCAAAGTTTGAATATTATTTTCTTTTAATGTTCAATCAACTACATCCCCTTGAGCAGACTGCACTGCAGTTAATGACTCAGTTCAAAAACGGTTTTCTTGGTCTCTCATAATTTACAACAACAACAAAGAACGCACTTTGCTAAGAGTTCTGTACAGGGGGAGGCTTTGAGGGGTGATGTTTGCTTCTATTTAAGCAGTTATCTTTGCTAAAAAAAGCTTAAAATGTAACCACTATACTAAAATGCGCGTGTATAAATTTCGGCGAGTGAAGCGAGCCAAACTTATTATTATCGGCACAAATGGCTTTGTCGACAATCGATGAGCTTTAAAAACCCCGATGAAAGGGGTCTAGGGACGCCCCTAGGTGAACATCTTAAATCAAATGAATTTAATACACCTTAAAAAAAAGGAGACGTCGCCAAAATCAAGTACTTGTCTTCGACTGATTACCATTACCAATAAACTTTGTGTGTCCTTTGCCATTCTCCTAGCAGTTCCATATGTGTCAGTTGATGTCTAAACTCTGACAAAGATAATATGATTTACAGTAATTACACATCATGTTTTTGCCACCTGAACCTGAATTTTTCTGTCTTCTGATTACGTATCTTCTTCATTAATCTTTAAATTGCTGAGATTTGCTCCTCTGTACTTAAATACAGATCTATCAATAAGATAGATCACGCCTGTTAGTCAAGAGCATCATAAATTGACACTTCAAATAATTCTAAGGTGAGCAGTGGATAAATTTGAACAAGGACCATGTCTTGAATTATCTAGTTTCAAAGCAAATTATAATTGATATATTTTGAACACAGAATAATAGTTGCTGCTAGCATGGTTGAGTGTGACAGACTTCCGTGATGTCTACATTCACCACAAAATAACACCGGGAATTTCAATACGTGTTGTAACCGATCACAGTCTGTCCCCGTTATCTCGACATCAGTAGAGGACTTTAAAACATGTCGAGATAGCGAGGGAGTTAATAGGGGAGTCAATGTTTTCAACTTTTATACCTAGTAAACCCGTTAGAAACACTGAGTACAGTGTAGTCCACATACGAAAGTTAGTCGAGGACTATAAGTGGACAAAAATGGGCTAATTAATGAATTAAACAAAAAAAGTCATGTTTTAGTACTTCAAATTTCTTTAGCACTTAATAAACATTTTTCATACAATATTGAGAGTTTAATTCTCAGCAGCGCAACGAATTTATTAGGCTCAGTTGACAGCATGATACTCTCATCCCCTTTTGCATCACCCAGGTTGACTGCTTTTCCCCTTTATTCTCGTACAAAAATTCGTTCTCGAAACTTACCTTCAACAAGAAATGCGCTGTTTTGGCAATCCTTCCTGATTTATTAACGGAAAGATCCCACACCAAAGCTCTATCTTTCATAACTACCACTGCGAATCGCCCTTTCTGATTTTATGGCTCTGCGTACGTAGGAGGTAGAAATGGTTTCCATGTCACTTTTTAATCATGAAATCTCATGACACCATTGCCAATAAAGTACTCCCATGAAGAACTATTGACATATCAGTATCAAAATTAATATTGAAAAGTCTTTCCTCCATCATATCGTGACTTTCAACTTATCAAAACAAGACGTCAAGTAAAATAAGGTAACTCGAAATTACTCGCTGTTTGCTTCAAATGACTAGAAGGAGCCCGCATAAAATAAGTGACCAACTGGAAAAGATCAATGACAGACATCTCTAAAAGTATTTGAAGCAGCAAAGGGTCGTATCTCTAACACTCTAGTCAACAAAATGCAGGGTTAATAAGGTTCAATAATGTCGAGCAGAGATTATGTGTGAGCTAGACGGAGAACTTCAAGTTCTAGGCTGTGATATACAACATCCAGTAGTATATCCTCTAATAAGAAAACTCTATACAGATTGAGATATATCTGAACCTATATTTCATCAAAGCTTAATTACATGCATCTAAAACTAGAGCAATAAAATTCATGGAAATCAACTACTTATAAGTTTGAGAAATCTATCTAAAACTTTCAAGAACAGCATAGAATGTTATATAACACAACAGAACATTCTAGAAGCTTAAAGAACAGAATAGAATCAAATGAAACTTTCTAGACGTTTCATGTAAATATCGCATCAGCATTGTTCCTGTAACACAAGGAAAGGTTTCTAGAGGCTTCTAGACGTACATAACACTTCTAGAAGATTCTAGATGTCCATAACACAAAGTATCACGGACTTTTCAGAGCAACATAAAGTGGGTGTAACATGGTCAAATACTAATCAGTGGAGACCTAGCAACGAGAGCCAAGGTGCAAGGTTCTCCTGCGGACTTTTAAAAGGGCGCCAAGCTTGGAAGGGTCGCCAAAAACTAGAAGGAGTTTGGACGCACTATACTAGCTTACTATCATCCAGCACAATGTTCCAGGTTAAGGTTTCCAAGGATGTGCCGTTATTATGACATACAAGGGCGCTTTGTTTAAGAATGGTCATTTTAATTCTTTGCCGCAAGTCACTTTACACACCTCCACAGGATATCTCGTGATCTTCAGACGGCCGTTGAATGTTTTTGCCGGATATACAAGCTTGACTATTACAGACGATCTCTTTAGCTTTTCCAAGACATTCTAAAACGTTTGGCCTTGTCTTTCACGATAAAGATGACATAGATATCAATGATGATAATGATGCTGCTTATGATGATCCTGACTGTGAAGATAATGCTAGTGGAAAAGCCTATGGCCTCGCTGATAATTTAATAGATGAGGATCGTGCTCAACTCAGAGCGACGAGGGTTGTAGGTGCTCATAAAATGGTGACAGGTAGAGTTGCATTTAAAACAGTGGATGGGAAACAGAGAAAAATAAGGCCACCTTCCTTAAGTGATACACTGCTATCATCTGTCAACCTGATTAGCTGTTAGATGTACGCCCAACGCTACGTTAGATGTATTCCATTGCTGTGGCCATCCCTATTAGCTCATCTACCACATTGAAGAGGATCAAAACGCAGATAACATCAAGCACGATTCAAGAATGACTAGAATCTTTGCTCGCAACGACCATCCAAAAATATTGTTGATGTCCCTAGATGTAGAACATATTATTAAATTGTTCGCAAAAACTTCAAATGAACTTTCAAGGGCTCTTTTATAACATTTTTGTTGAAATTTGTCACATTTCATAGTCTTTCGTAACTGCTTTCAGTAACCTTTAAAGGACAATCTTAAGATGTCACTTTTGAATGTTTGAAGTAAACCATGCTTCATGAAATTATAGAAATATTTGTACGAATTTTTGTTCACTTTGATATTGTTAAAGAGGGAGATCAAAGAATAGTTGGATTTTTATAGGTCAATATTCGTAAGGCCTATCTTGTTGCATGTTGTTGTCTTCTTCCCAGTTTAGCTGTGCTTAAGACGTAAATGAATTTTTGCAGTGAATACCCCATTTTTAATGACATGTTGCACAGGAGATGCAGACTTGGCCTTAAAAATATCATTAGTCTAATTCGTAGCACATATCACTTATCGTGGAAAATAATGTAGCCAGATACTAATAACAAAGTAACTTAAAACATATCCTTATCAGTTTTCCCCATTTGAACTTTAATTGTAATGTTTTACCATTCAAAAGGTCAAGTTTTTACCTAGGGAAGTTCAAATTATGTCGACATAGTATCGTGTTGGGATAACGAGAGGTCTAGAATGCACAGGCTGATTGTGTAGTGTAAAATTGTAACAGTTTAACCTCCGTTTCTTTTGTACTTGAAGGGAACTTTGATAAATGATTAGGATACACTAAGAATGAAATCATAGCATACGGATTGCCTCCTCTTATCACCCACGCCACTATCACTGGCTGAGGTGCGTGAACAACTAGGATTATATCGCAAGAGAACTTTGGGTTTTCTTCTTTTCCAGTCTATGTTAGACTTGCACACATATGAACTTTGTCCGGAGCGAAACATCATATCATTCATTTGAAAATAAAAATACCAGTTGATGTTTCGCCTAACTTCAACTCAAGCGTAGGTTTGAAATACCGAGTGTACACAAGGTTTGCCAACCCATTTATTTTCTTGTTTATTAGTATAGCTCAAGGAAGGTTTGATTACTTTCTTCGTAAAAGAAAACAAGATTTAGGCATCACAGTTTGCCTCCAAACTTCACAGACTGTTGTCAATACTATCAGTTATCAAACAAACACATAGTAATTAAAGGGGAAGTTTGGGCCGAGGATTGGGAAAAACTGCAGGAAGATCTAGTTGAAAGCAATCTGTTATTGAATTCTTAGTGTAACTTAATAACTTGCGTACTCAAGTCCGTAGGTCAAAAAACCAGACTGCACGTAGCTTCTCAAACATACCTCATCACACGACAAATCATAGCACATAACAACAGTTATCAGAATTTGGGATATGGAATTTCGGTTGTGTTCCCTAACTAGCACTATGTGTGACTTGTCATCCCTTAATAGAACTCGTACTTAGTCATTGCACGATCAGAACACCCCTACAAGGTAACAGCTACCTGAAGAGTAATAACAGTGGTTATTTTGAAAAAAGATAAAAATAACTATTATGCTTAAAGGAAAGGAAGTTGTCCTTGAGAAGAAAATGAGATTGTTGCAGAAAATTCCAGGGACGAGAAATCCGGGGGGGGGGAATTGTTGCTATGTCAATACACGTCTTCTTGTTTCTCATTGTATGCTGTTCGGTCCGTAAGTTTATCTGATTTTTGACCACCGTTGTATAGAAAAAAATTTCATTATTGTAAAATCCTTTAGACACCCAAGTTTGGAAGCAGAATTTCTTATCTTTGAATGTAGATATTTGTTCTGAATTTACATTAACTAGTAACAGCTTTACATTAAAAAACACAAATACACATCCACTGCACGTGTGGGTGCTCAAAGATTTGTCACCTTGCAGAACAAGAAGGCAATTAACTTTGTCAATGTTGCATTCTTAGGTGTGTAATTCAAAAGCATCCTCTTTTGTAGGAAGCTCTAAAACGTACGCTTGTCGAAAAAATATAACATTGATAACTTCCAATTTAGATGTTAAATTATCTTCAGAAATTTCGAGGTTCAGTTGTATACATATACATTGTAAGTCACACTTTACAATTACCTCAAGTACTAGAGAAAAATAAATCAAGCAGCTATTCTACTGCAAAATCATTATTCATCCAATTGTTTTCTACAAAGAGTCATTTGGTAAGCAGTCTATAATAGGAGTGTTCGGGAGAATTTAGTGTCCTTGTTCACTCCGTGGGGAGTGCCTAAGCTCTGTAATTAATACAGGTCATTTCCCTGCTTCTTTTGCTCCTTGTTTTCTCAGCTCTGTTTCTCTCTTCATTTCTATACTTCCTTTTCTCAAAGATTGGGGTTGTGAACAAACCGTACAAAGCTTCCTCCTTTTTAATCCTGAACAAATCAGTCGAAGTAATAAATTGGTTGCGATTACTGGAGAAAGCGTCTTAGAAACTTTGATAATTTATATTTAGTGACGTTAAAATATCGATATAACAGCCAATGACGGTATATATCCCATCTTACAGTCGGACCTTTGTGGTATATGCCCGAATAAAAATCGTGGCTTCAATTCAACACGTGATCAAGATAAAGATGCTCATCTCTACTAATTGCGAGCTCGTCTTTCCGACTAGGTCAAAACGATGTGAAGAAGTCCCTTAATTCCTCTTTTTCTTATTTGATAATCATTTTCGCCTTAGTTTCTATTAGAAAATGGCAGGAATTTGATTAAACACACTTAATTAATTTGGATGCTGGTATTTCTCCTCTCCACAAAAAGAGTAATAACAACCAGAGTGATGCTTGGAATTTCTTTTGATCTTTGCAGCCCAGCAGGTTGATAAACTTGATCATCTTTGTATGGAGGTTGACCTGGTATTTGCTGACATAGAAACAATGAGGCTTTCACTTTTGTATTACTGGCGTACTGTTAGAAATGGAAGGATGTTGTGAAATTTTGCTTCAGAATATACGAATATGAAAGTTAAGTACAGATTTATATCGACTATCGTGGTGACTTTGTTAGATAATTCAACTCACAATAATTAAATGGTTGGGTGTTGGTAGCTAAGAACGTTTATTGATTGCGCTGATTAAATACTATATGACTATATGCCAAGCTGTTTAAAAAGAGATAACTGCTGCACTTTTAAATCACAAGATTACTTAATTCGGTCGTTTTAATTTTTATTCTTAACAGACAAAGACAGAGTATTCTTTGTTTACGTTAGTAGTTTAAAAATAGTTTTATAAACGAAAATTAGTTCCTGTGTTAGGGAAATGGTATATGGACAAGCCTTTTTTATAGAATTGTGACTCGACAGTCAACGTTATCTGCCATGTTTCACTACTACCTAAGCAAAATGAATGGATAAATTTGCACAAATGTCCAAAGGTCTCTATTCTTTTTAACATGCAAGATCCTAATATACGCTGCAAATTACGGGGTTGTATTGGTAGTTACAGGCTTACTTAATACAGTAAAATACCGCACATAAGAACTTGATTTCTGAACGCTTTAGGCTAAAATTTTAAATTAAAGCCTCCTCCACATTGAAACCTATTCAAGCTAAATTTGATGTTAGGCTTTCATTAGGGGAGTTGATGTAAACGTTTTAAGGTAGAAACTGCCGAGTAAAGCATCATTATGTACTTACATCTAAAATTATTATCTTTCTTCCCATTAAGCAAAGACATGAGTCTCATTATAGTTTCGTCATAGTCTCTATGTAACTTCGATGGACTAAAGCTGACCAGGCCAGACTAATAAGATATTTCTCTGTTCGTTTTACGAGAAATCATGCGTAATTTGACAAGATGATCGGCGTTTTTAATCCTCCTTGCCATCAGTTGGATCCTGAAGATCATTGGACACCTTGAGTGCAACTGGATGATGTCGATTTTTCTGAGGATCTGGTGTTGATGTCCCACAACCATAAACAGATGCAGGAAAAGACGACTCGTTTTGAGACCATATCAGCCGAGAAAAGGCTTAAGATCAGGAGGAAAAAGACAGAACATCTAAAGATAAACATCACTGTTAGTATACCAGTCATAGTCGGTGGAGATCCCATCAAGGGGGCAGTGTCCTTCGTCTACATGGGAAGTGTGGTTGACCAACATGAAGGCACAGACCGAAACCTAACAGCCGATCAGCAAATTAAAAGAAGCTTTCGTCAAGCTCAAGGCCATGTGGGCATCTAGAGAGATCAGCATGAGGATTAAACGCCGCATCCTCAACTCCAACCTGAAGTCAGTTTTGCTTTATCGATGTGAGACATGGCGGACAACAAAGACAATGCAGGGGAAGATTCAGACGTTGTTTAACATCTGCTTGAAGCGCATCTTTAACATACGATGGCCAGAGCAGATCCAAAATGGAGAACGGTGGGAGCGAGCTGAACAGCAAGCAGTAACCAGACTGATACTGTGGAGGAAGTGAGGCTGTAGTGGACACACTCTTCGGAAACCAGTAGCCTGCAACACACGTCAAACTTTGACCTTACACCCATATGGACGGAGGCTGACCCCGGAACAGTTGGAGACAAAAACAGAGGAGTAGCAGCAATAACAGGAAACCAACTGGACCGGGAAGACTAGAGCAGCGCGGAAAAAATGTGTACTGGCGAAGGATCGTCGATGGCTTAGGTTCCACTGGGAATGATGGCCCAGGATATATAGACACCAACAAAGACACACTGAACACTTTTGCTTACAACAGACCGCTGACAAACTGAATACGTGGGCGAAAATAAAGTCTTGTTAATTGTGGATACAATAAAACAGAGCGTCATGACTAATACAGAACCACTCACATCGGAATAAAACTTAAGTAACGAACTGGACTCTATATTAATCTTCTTTCTCTTATTTAAATGTAATAAATGTATCTGACTTTATTTTTATTTTTCGAATTCATTATGTTTAGCTGCAGTTAAAAATCATTTGTTTTAATTAAATGTGGTTTCACGGTTTGTTGCGTATAGGACATAAATCCCCATCTAAATTAATTTCCTTATATACAACAGAATCTACAAGCAGCTGAACGTCATTATTATGAGAATCGCAGTGTCTATATTGTATTCTAAATCGCTCATAGTAAGTTATAAGGAGTAACTTTTGTTTAATGAAAAGGCTGAATGGCCAACAGACGAGATTCGATACGATAATAAATCACATATCCGGAGCAAAGCAGTAGAAGGAAGTCAAATACCATATCCTCTGCTGAAAGCAGATTCCGCTAACAGCAATTAGTAGGTTTGTTGGAGCTATAGAGATCCGAAACCGGTGACCGAGAATAGAAAAACGCCTTGTTGAATATCTGAAAACATATTCTTCAGAGTACACAATACTCGCTCAGAGAATAAATTCAGTGCCAACTAGAATTTTTGTTCATATACATACATTTACTCTCAGATTATTGTCGACTTTAATAGTACAATTTTCTTTTCCAAAGTCAATTCTTGTGAGATTTTTGTCTTTCGGTATACTACAGTCGTGATGAAAGGCTTCAATGGTCTAAACTTATGGACTTTGCTCATCATAGTAACTATGAAGGTACGTTCACTTTAGACACTTGGGATGCTCACACGTGCATTCAGTGTTAACATTTAGCATTTAGGTTACCACCTTATGTAAGGGAATTGGTAGTCATACTTTACAACTTTACGGCAAGTTTATTGTTTGCCAACAAACACAGCCTCTCATTGCAAAGGAAATAAAATTGGTTACGTACTATAAAATTGAAGAAATATTTCGGGGTTATTAAGCACTTTTATTTTTCATCGTGCATTTTGTATTTTGAATGCAAGCAGAAAGGGAACGGCATAAAATTTTCTAAAATTCTGAATTGTGCTTCTTCTTAATTCGTTGCTATCTGGGTCTGTTAAAAAGTCAGAAACTAAGTGTAACACTGAGAATATTAACGACATTTGGTAGCAAGAACAGTTTAATTGAAATTTATCCAATTATTTCAATGCGACATAGAAATGAAAAAGAAGCTATTTTAGAAATACAGAGATTTCAAGCAAATATTCAACAATGAGGAAAATAAAATTTACAACGCAAAAGGTTTTAGTTGAAGAACGTCTTGCAAGTATATTATAGGACAGCAAAAAGAAAATACTTTTCTTATTCCTCTCCTTTATGAATATTTTCATATATTCCAGGACGCATACAGTTCTGCACAAAGACAACCAGGGACTACATCGACCATTTTCATTCATCGCATTGTGGATTTTTGTGACAAAGGAGAACTAATATCAAATGACAATATGGGAACTAAATCTTGCAAGATACAATTCCATTTAAAGACGATTCCTGGACTACCTGATGGCAAAGCAGTTCCTGAGGCAACATGCGTTGATGTAATGTGTCCTGTGTGTAGACCAGTAAGCTACTGTAGTACATTTTATTGGCCTATGTCTACTGGCAAGTTTATTATTTACAGGATCCCTGTCGTAATTGGATACAAACATCCTTCCTTCCATTAACTTTATGGATTCTGTCAGATTTAGTTGTTGTCAGTTACTAGCTGGAAGAACACTGATATTTCTTTATCATTTAATTGCTTATTGGTCACCGATGTTGTAAATGTTTAAATACAGTCCTTATATTTGTACAATATTTATGTTAAATTCAATGTAAATTCTGGCAATATACATGGCAGTACTTTCCCGTTGCATTTCTTAAATGTCCTCTTCCAGATTCCACCTTAGAATACTGATTCCTTTAACCCTTTATAATCATTATCCATTCGTTAAGAATAAGATATGATTGAACAAGCTGTTTAGTACTTAAACCATAGACTATATATAGTGTCTCAACAAATACTAGTGCTCTAATAACCCACCGCTGGGTTTTGTCTCGTGATACCAAAGATTTCGCAGTAATGCCACGGAGATTTGAGAGATGGCTTTTCAGTCTGAGAGTTACGACATCGAACCTAGTCGGCTCCCACTTAAATACAGCTATTGTGGTAATGCTCCATTCTTTTCAAATGAAAATGACCATATTGAACATTAGCAGTTGGAGAAGCATCGAAGACAATTTGAGTGCATGTCCTAATTTTTTCCCCATAATCACTTCACAGTGTGTATATTTTGTAGACATATTGATTAAATTAAGGCAAAGCTTTAACTTGATCATAAATACAAAGTCGAGAGTACAACTAAGTGAAACTTCTAACCGCCTTTAAAATTAATAGTGGCACATTATGTCAACTACGGATTTAGTCCAAGTAATACCAACATCATAAATTGTTTAATACCATGATATTTTAGCGGCGAATAGCTATAATACAACAGTGTCTTCTTAAAATGTAGTGTGAGAGAGTCAATCTCATTTGAAAGTTCCTCAACTGTATCAAACAAAACTATTTTCTGCCCAAAATTGTCCATGTGAAAATTAGCCTCTAATACATTGAATGATTTGTTAATTAGAGCTATTTATCCACCATTCACAAATAACTTTCGGAAACTTAGTCAAGATATTTATCGTGCCAAATGTCATAAATTTATCTACACGTAAAGTCATATGATTTCTAGGGCACCATGAGGTAAACGGACTTAATAATAATTGATTTTCATATTCCTGGCCAGTCAATTTACCAGCACCTTCTGCACATTGGTACCAATGTCGTGACCGACAGCAGTTTGAAACAGGACACTGAGAGTTGAAAATATTTTTCAGATTTGATGTTTTCAATAAAATCATTAATTAGAAAGATTAAAATCAAGGGGCTGAGACAGTGCCCCTAGCAGTAACAAAAGCAACTACAATAGTTATAAAAGTACAATAATGCAATAATAACAATACCAATTTGTATATTAGCACACTAACAAATACGAAGAAGTACTTGACAGAAAGATGACCCAAAACAAGGAATGGATCTCTGCCAACAACATCCATAAGCTAGGAGCAAAGAGAGAGAGGAAAACTGCTCTGGACATCAGTACATTAGGAGCAGAGAAGGAAAAGGCACAAGAAGAATACAGAACAGCCATCAGAGAGGTTAAGTGAAGCATCAAGAAGGACATGAGGGATTACATTGTCGACCTGGCAATTCAAATAGAGACAACATCGGACAGGGAATCCTTCAGGAATTGTACCTAGTGACCAAGAAGCTGCCAGACAGGTTCCAACAGATTAAAAAACCAGTGAGGCATAAGAACGAACCCATAAATGATAACCGAGGACCCATACAGGAAAGTTCGTTTTGCCTCTGTCGAAGTTTTACGCCAACATTTTAACAGTAAGAATATTGCACCAGTACCTTAGCAAACGATTTAGTTATTATTATCATATTATTATTATTATTATAATGATGATCATTATTATTATTATTATTATTATGTAATATTAACATATATAGATATTAACATTAGCCCGGTCGGCTCCCACTTAGTGCAGCTATTGTGGTAATGCCCACTCTTGACAAATATATAAAGAAAGCACTGTGTCTGTTGAGGTATTACATATTATCTGACACTGATGAAGGCTTAAGCCGAAACACAGAAAAATTAATGAATTTCCCCTTAACCACCGCTGGGTTTCGTCTCGTAATACCAAGGACTTTGAATGTCCTTCACCAA
>JANTCA010000141.1:0-33866 GCA_024741275.1 Chironex yamaguchii
TAGATAGATAGATAGATAGATAGATAGATAGATAGATAGATAGATAGATAGATAGATGGATGGATGGATAGATGGATAGATGGATAGATGGATAGATGGATAGATAGATGGATGGATGCATGGATGGATGGATGGATGGATGGATGGATTGATGGATAGATGGATAGATGGATGGATGGATGGATGGATGGATGGATTGATGGATAGATGGATAGATAGTAACCAACCGTTGGATAATTTCATTTTGTGTGCACATTTTATTTGTTTTAATTGATACCGTCACATATTCAGGCGTCATCTGCAAGGAGGTAAGTTGAGAAGATCAAGGTAGAGATTTTCCCCGCAAATAGAGAGCAACGTAAATCCACAATGACTTCAATGTTAACATCGCCCCAAATCTCGAGTTGATGGGCCCAGTCTGCTGAACAACTCTGAAGAAACTTCATTTTTCTTATTATTTTCGTTTTTCTAATTGTTTGTACACAAAAACCTTCCAGCTACTAATTTATAAATTTAGCTAACAACGACAGAGAGATTTAATTACGATCATTGTTGATTAAGATTGTAAAGAAACTAATCTAAAACTACTGCTGTTCTTCCAGGGGGTCGTGTTTTTATTGGTTTTCAGTTCATCAAATAACTTTTCTTGTATTGATACCAAGGTAGGGAGCTTTCTAATATTCATAGGAATCTCATTCCAAGCCTTCAGAACTGTGTAAGAAATTCTGTTTTTAGAAATTCTAAATTTAACTTTGGAATTCGAAGATTCTCACAAAACCTTGTATTATATTTAGAACAAAGAGATCTCCGTTGAAAGATTTTCTTACAAGACGCTAGATGGCCTGACAACGAGTTGATGGGATTTCGAAGTGAGTCATTTGAGGTAGATGATAAGCCTCAATAATTTGGTCCAGACAGGTCCTTTATTAGTTGGAACAGAGAGAAGATATATCCGCAACCAGTTGCCCTCTGCATATCCGAAGCACGCTCCCCCACGTAAGCCTTCACATTGGCTTTAAGCAACTTCTTTATGCGGTGAGATAAGTGGTTCCTGGTAAGTTCCTGAGAGGTGGCCTTGCGCTGGCGGAGGGTTTCCTGTGAGATACATTTCTGGCTTCTGTATAGTTTGACTTGGGAAACTATGGCTATCGACTCACTCTCTTACTCTCGTCCAGCTTTCATCCACATCGTCATCAATTATAGGCGTAAAACACTGAATCGGCTGGTTAGTTCCAGACTGAAGGTGCCGTGGGCCACATCAGCCAAGGGCTCCACGTGACGCTGAACTGATCACTACATTTTTCTCTGCACATTCAGATGGCTTCTTGAACAATCTTTTTGTGGTACAAAAGTTGAAAATCGCCTTGAAAATTTGCGACATTGCGCTAAAAACATACTTAAAGCTTTTTTCGTCTGACACTCCTCAGAGTATGAAACGTCAGAAAGGAAAGTATATGTATATATATTCGTTTTTTCACATGAATTCTTCCAAGAATGTTTTGTTTCTTCATTTTCTCTTTCTTTGTTTACTTTCTTCTCTAGGATTGGCTAGTTTTGATACATGTTTCGTATAAATAGGTTACCATATACATATACTTTCCTTTTTGGATTCTTAATTTTACCAGCACTAAACTGTGATCGAAACGCTCCCGACGACTGTAAATGCTCCATGATAGAAAAAGAGAAGGCAGACAACTTTTTCACTACGTTAAAATTAAGATAGCTAAGCAAACGAAAAACATGATTTTGAGAGCGGGAAAAAGTAACGAAAGCCTTGCAAATTTGAGAATATTTAATTATTTCAACCCATCGTAGACTCTTTGGTGAAAGAATGACAGACTTAGGAAGTTTATCTACCTTTTAATTGGGAAACTGTTCATCTTAGCAATTTTCTATCTAAAACTTCTTATTCATGTGATTGCCCATCAGTCTTAAACTTTTGTTCTCGTGATCAATCCATTTGCTTTTGAACGTATAAAATCATCAGCCATCTGCAGAAAAGTGTCAAAAAAGAGACCTGCTTTCACTACGTGCCATTTCGTTCCAGAGAATGGTGAATTATCAAGTATCTACAGATTTACTTGAAATACTATAAATTAACGCACAGTAGTTACTAGTTGATTTACTAATTTCTATTCCGTCGATATGGAGTTTTCGCAACGTTTGTTTTCCGACAACGGAATAACACTCGACTGTTAGCTAACTAGCAGTTTTGTTTGCAGAGGAAGTAAAGGAAAACGTGTGGATATTGTTTTGTTTAAAAATTAGTTTTCTTTTGATCCTGTTGCTTTTGATCTGCAAGCAGTGCACCAATGTCGAGAAAATACTGTTTTTACTTTGTTTTAGAACTTTTTTAAGGCGATTGATTTAATATACAATCGAACCTGCGCAGAGGGAGAAAAAAATCTTTGAATTTAGATAATGGTTCCCTAGTGGTTAATACAGTCTACACTTATGCAAATGATGGAACGTTTAGGTAGCGCGACAAGACTACAGCGGTCTTTTTGACCAACATCTCTGACTTTTTTGCATCTAGCGACTTTTTATAGAGTAACCGTTACCTTGCAATTTATCAACACCCCTGATTAACCGATCCTGAAGTCCGATGCTTGTTCCTGATAATGTAAGGACAACTCACGCCGTTCAGTATTGACGTCGTTTGCCTTCAACAGCGATTTTATCATTGACGGATTGGGAATTTGGAAGATAAAAGCAAAGAAATGGACGCTTGTTCATGAAAGTCTTCGATTTTCTGCATTGAAATTTGTAACCGCTTAAGTAAGAAGAGATAAAGATCAACGAAGCTAATTAAAACTACTTAAAAACGAGAAAAACCCTCCAACTTTGTGCATGTGGGACATGAAAGATAAGACAAACGGGTCATATCGTTAATTAGTAGGATTTCCCTGGAGCTGAAAGTGGCCCTGTTATTTCACTGTCAAAACAAAGGTGAGAATGGCTTTTAATTTTATTATGATGATCAGATTCTATTCAGAGAAAAGACGTTGCTAGAAGACAGGATGAACGTTACAAAAAACTGTGCGTACTTTGTCGTAATTTGTATGTTTATTGAATTTGACTAAAGAAGTTGGACATCTCTTGAAAAGTCAGCCGCTTCCATAAGCTCGGAAAGCCATTATTGTCTCTAGAAACTTACTTTCCAAAAACTGTTTATAATGAAGAAATGACCATTTTCTTTGGTACCTTCAAGCAATAAGTATGGATAGATAAACAGCCGTTTTCAGATTGCCATTCGTCACCTTGACGTAAGTATTAACGTCTTGAAATTCCTCTATTCATTTTGTTGTCGATTTTGTGTACAGGGAGTGTAATTCA
The DNA here is from genome assembly GCA_024741275.1 of Chironex yamaguchii. NCBI lineage: Eukaryota > Metazoa > Cnidaria > Cubozoa > Chirodropida > Chirodropidae > Chironex > Chironex yamaguchii. The sequence goes on from JANTCA010000141.1 coordinate 3,337, forward strand.
CTGTTCTGTCTTAATTTCAAGTAAGTTAGAAAGTTTATGAAATTTTGGTATGCTGTAGAACAGAACGTTGTGATTTGTTTGTTGACTTTAAAATCCTCGTCCTCTACATCTGAGATCCAGTTAAATATTAATTACTGTTATTTTTGAAGCGAGAAGTTGTGCAAGCAAATAACTGGATTAATGCTTGAGACCAGTGTGTTTACGATTTTCATTTTTGGGATCAACTTAGTCCTCTCGTACATGACTTAATTTAACTCGATGATCAGAAACTCTAATGATATCATATACTGCATATTTATAATGTAGTACGTTACAGCAACTTTTCATCGCTACATAAGCTGAAAGGTAGTGTTTATTTCTTTTTCATTCGTGTAATAGAATCTAAGTGATTTCAAATGATCGAAACAAATTTCGGGAATATCTTAGGTCTTTTTATGTCACATATTGAATAGTTTATTTAATGACGCAAATATGCACAAATTGAAATGACCTCTAAACATGATCAAGTCGTGATGACGACAACGGTTAACGATGTTCTGAGTTTGAAAATTAAACATTTTTCGCCCTCATCGCCGTGTGCAACTTGACTAAAGACTTGTCACAAGAAATTCGTTAAAGTTGGTAGCACAAAGTTATTTTGTAAAGCAGCTGTTTGAATTAATGAAACGCCAAACTTCATTCTTCGTGCACAGTTGCTTGAGTTATTGAAGCTTTTAGCTAATGAATATTGCTTTTAGGATTTTATACCCTTGGCATAAGAAGACATTATGTTAATGTTTTAGCAACAGTGATAGACTTACTCCTCGATTTTAGGAAAGGATTACCACAGTTATATAAAATTCTCTCGACGGAAACACCGAGATAACGCGGAATTTGTGTTGGATTTGAGTACACGGATTATCGTATTTTGAAGTGCTAAATTTCGTCCTGTTGCTGGTTATCATTTTAGCCAAAGTTTATCAAGAAGGTCAAAAGCATTTTGAAGTAGCATCTGCAAGTTCTTACAGTTCTCGGTTTCGTCCCTTTATAGGTATCTTTCCGTAACGATATTCTAGAGTCATTCTGAGCATAAAGGAAATTTGGTAAGACGACAAAAAATTTTGCGGAAAAGTCTTGTCTATTTCGTTTCGAGACAAAAAAGTGCCAAGTACAAATATTGTACAGATCATATATTGACAGGTATATGATAGTATATTTACTGTTACAACCTCATGGTCGTGTCAGAGTGCCTCAGTTAATTAATGTCATGTCGAGCTCCATCAGTTTTCTGAAAATAAGCTGTCTGTTTTTGAACAGTTTTGTTATATTACTGGAAAGTATAACATCTCGCGCTCTTTGATGGGAGTGTTAGATTGTCATAAAATTTTACCATTATCTATCATACATTATCGACGCTGGAGGCAATTATCTTTGACTTTCATAAGCGTACAAAAGAAATAGTTTCCGGTTTCATTTCAATTAATTGCAACATACTAAACAGGGGAGCAATATTTGATCATAACAACAGGCCTTTCAGTTTTCTATGGAAAGAGTAATGTTTTCAAAACGGTGTAAAGGAATGGTACGAAACTGAATTTAAGTGTCACTTATTACAGCACAGATTATTTGACTGACTGCAAAAGTTGTTTGGGTCTTGTTTAGCTTCGCAAGGACGTAGTCAGTGAATGGGAAGGTGGGGATTAAGGGAGTTATAGAAAGAATATATAATATATAACAAATATAAGCCCTTGATCTCCTTGATATCACTAACTAAAACTTTTTAGGAATGCTGGTTAGTGAGGGAAATATACAAATGGAAGTTATACACCCAACTTTGCCTTTTATTACATTTTAGGGAAGGGGTATATTGGTGCTATGTGTACGCTAAGCATTAGGGTTAGGTTAGCATTACTTTTAGATTTAGCATTACAATTAGGTTAATGTTAGGGTCTAGTTAGCATTATTATTAATATTTAGTAAGGTTAAGATTTACCCTTTACCTGGTTAAGGTTACGGTTATGCTTTCGGAGAAGTGTTAGGTTTATGTCAACTGATTTTATAAATTCGCTGCTATTTGTGTTCCTTGTGTGAGGGTTTCTATTCTATTTGTGATATATGCCTCTGTTACCCTACGTAAGAGTTCTCTTGATCTCAAACTCTGTGACATTTCAAGTCTAGCGCGAACAGTTCTTACTCTAATCGCTTTAAAAATCTGTGACATTGCGCAAAAAACATACCTAAGTCAAACTTGTAAGTATGTTTTTATCGCAATGTTACAAATTTTCACGGTGATTTAAGTTCCACTACAAATGAATTGTTCTAGTTATTAAAGGATAAATCTAAGTCTTCTGTTCGCATAAAATAGACGCATTGCTAATGTTTAGCAAAAGCACAAAAATATTTTGAGTGTCATGGGAAAATCAGGTGGCATTTTGGACGTTATTGTTATTCTTTAACAAATTTTGACGTAAATTATCCCTCCACTAGTTTTTAAAGGAAACAAGATGCAAAGAAAGCCAAGGAAGCGAGCCGGTGTCTTATTCAAGTTTCATAATCAAAATTCTCTGTTATCGAAGCTTAAACATTACAAATTCAAGTTGCTTATAGCCTTTGAAACTTATCTTAGAAACACTGAAATCATTATTGCAAAAGAGTATAATACTTGTTTTCTTTTTGAAGGAGCGGTTTCGTTACAGAGGTCACTATGAATTTAATTTTTCATTGTCGTGAGTAGTCAAAATTTTGTGGTGTTGAAGTAACTTTTCATTGATTTTTGTACTCAAGATTGCTTCAGCTAGCTTTACCAGCGCTCCACATGGCGAAAAACTAGGAGTACATTATAGTGCCGCCTTCGCTGGAAGCGAGAGACTTCCAGCTCAGATCTTATTGCACATTGTGCCAATGTCTTAAGTTCCTACTGGCTTTTCGAATCGGTGATATATTATCGCTTACAATTTCATGAGCTATTTTAATAACATTTGTTGCTCTAATTATTCAAAGTGCTAGAAATTTTTCGTATAAACGTAATAATAGGTAATTCTTATGCTGAATGCATTCTCTATGCTCTCCTGGACGTCCGTAGCGAACCCGCTTTATCTCTGCGTAAAATACAATGTGAACGCAGATCAGGGGTCAACCGGGTTGACTTAAGCACGCATGCTTGTCATACATTGTTGTAGATGGCGGGCGTTGAAGAAATGATGGGATGGCATATCGCTAAGAAAGTTTTTTTAAAAACTAACCAGGGTTCGCCTCCCCTTCGCGTTTACACTACAAGTTGAAGCCGTTAACCCAGGTTCGACCCGGGTCTAACACACTTATTTGAGGTGGGTTAGTTTGATCCAGGTCGAACCCGGGTTTATTGCGTTCACACCGCAAAGAATTAACCCGGGTTACTTTACCCCGGATCGAATCGGAGTTAAATGTCATAGTGTAAACAGGGGTTTAGAGATTCGTTTTGATTGTTCTCAAAGAGATGGTTTTTGTTACATAGCTAGCGAACTGAACCTTTTCCTTCTGTTGAATATGAAGTACCAAATTTCTGAAACACACTTCTTACGAGTTGAAAATTTAATTATGTTCTTGGCTTTGCTACTGATCAATACCTCTCGACTGTTGATTCTTACGACAAGTGTTGACCATCTGCATGTATATGCTTTCCCTAAAACCACCATAATAATCAATAATCAAACTCATGTTTGGCTCATCTGTAAAAAAATTCATCGGTGAGTAAGAATGGTACTAGTATATGTTATTGGACATTGCAATTCTCATTGTACTTCACGAAATAATACTTAGCTTGTAATTTGTCTAGGACCATCGCATGAATAGGATTAATAAGTAACTCCTCTTGGACGTAACTGAACGAACCCTTTCAAGGTAAATGTCTACGACGAGATTTTCAATTTATAATGTCTTAAACACGAGAAAAGAATCGAAGATTATAAATTTATTTACCCAGACGACTCGCAGAAGTAGTGAGAACTAACGAAACATTCCCACTTAGTCAGGCTACAAAAATTCATAATTTGTAAAAACTATATTCCAAGACCACTCGTGCAAATGAGAAAGGTAAAAGTGTAACCCTTCGTAACTGTAACTTAACAATCCATCAAGAAAGTAATTCGGCTGCAAATTTTCCACGGTTATTGTTTAGGTCAGCGAACAGAAACTCCACTGCTGCATACATATATACTGAAATCATTCGTGGAAAGTTCGAGAACTAAAAAAAGGGTATCCCTTGCGACCTGTAACTTAGTTACCTGCTCGCGACTTACAGTGGCTTAATTATGCGATAAAATTTGTTGTGCGCTGAAGGCAGAAAAGGCAACATACAGCTGCTGTCAGTCAATTCCATCATTGATGCTCACTACGACATAGTTAAGTCATTAATATAATCCATAGGATTTTCACACCATGTCTGCAATACGTTTATTGTTTGTAACTTTTGCGAGACATGTGTTTCATACAGCCACTGTTGTTTGCATGTTAGTGTGCCAATCACATTCATTTACGGTCTCGTTTGATCATTTTTTTCATAGATAGCGTAGCTATGATATTGTGACTCAGACTTTAATCTAATGTGAATACATTTGCCATTATCCATAGTTGCAGTTGTCTAGGGCAGGGCTTTTGTCACCAGTTTTCGTGATGCCTATAAACGCCATTCTTAGTTTAATGTTTGATATATATATTCCTATAATAATGTTGTCTGTAACTGACTTAGTTCCCTGTCTAAGACATCGCATTAAATTATGAAACTTCTGACCGTTCATCAATCTAAGACGTAGAAGAATTTCATCTTCTAGTTGTCGTCGAAAAATTTCATTTTACGGAGAAGTTAATTGCCACTAATTATTGTTAATGCAAAGTTGACAAATTCTAGAATGAAGATAGAGGAGTAAAGCAGGATTTTTGCATCTTCAAGGACTGAAAGCTGTAGATCAAAAATCAAGGCGGGTCTTGGTTTCACCACTAAACTAATTACGCCAATAGGATCCAAGAGTAACTTTATATACAGGTATGATGGTGGAAAACGGCCGACAGTGGTTTGTAACATACAATATGGCGTTTACATAATAATTGACTGTACCGTTTTCTAAATTACTAAATTGCGGCAATGTAACTTTTGTAGTGGCAAGAAAACAGATGGCGATAAGAAGTTCTCACTAAGAGAGACAAGATTCTCTATGGGCATAAGCCCTTTTAGAAATCACACTCAGCTTCACTTGGTTGAAGAGGGGCTTGTTCTCTCCTCATACATATAGCCTTGCACCTCCTATAATTCTCTCCGTCTAGTGTTGAATGTACCTCTTACGTCACAGTGCAGTGCATAATTTCAGCTAAGGATTAATTGTATAATTTATGGCTTTGAACAGATTTGTCGAGCTTTTGAACAGATATTTGTTGATACTGTAAAACAGTTCGTTGAAGGCCACTCTTTTTAGCTTCGTAATCTTAAAGAAATCTTGACAAGTCCGCCTCTTTTATGCTCTAGTATCCCTACCTTGTTTAGAGGTCAAATAGTAGAAAGGGATTTAGTGACATGATAAGACACAGAGTCCTCGATGTTATATATGCCCCTACGGAGTAAGTAATTAACCGTTTAGTAAGACAGTCAAGCTTTTACAGTTTGCACGAACTATGTTTGTATGTCAGTTATGACTGTGTGGTAACCGCAACTAGTTAGTTAACCATGTACTGATGAAGAAAAAATATTTCGGCAAAATTAACTTTTAACAATTTGAATAATATATTCTTCTTTATATTATGATTATCTTTAATAGTCTAATTTAGACATCGTGCTTGACTGAAATGCAGAGAATCGTAGTTCCTATTGTCGGCTTAGCTGGATCAGAGCAGTGGTAGATTTGCTTATTCACGATTGCTTCGCGTTCTCCTGTAGCTTATGGCTATGTCAAAAGACGATTATTATAACTATGTGCATCGGGAAATAATAGTAAATAAGGTTATGCATAGGAAACTTTCCAAGATAGTTCTTGAGCAGAGTAAACATATGGTCTTTACGAGGGCGTCATGTGTACTAGAAAATGATGGTAAATAATGACACATTTTTGTAAGCAAAGGGGAGTAGTCCCAGAGTAGACATTGTTTTGAAAATTGAGGTATTTTCATCTACACAGCGTAGTAAACAATGACGCCACCATTATCATTATCATTAACAAAAGGAAGATGTTTAAAATACATTTACTTGTGTCTTTGTCGATTCGTTTGTTTCCACATTCGCAAGCTTTCTCTTTCTTTTGTTTGTTTTCTTTTTTTACAACATAACTAAAGAAATGGATGACTGATTTCGATGATATGTCCAAGATAAGTGAGATAGGATCCTCGGACCAACCGATTCGATTACCAAAGTGATTCGGATCACAGTCTCAGTATTATGAGGGAATTAAATTACCCTGACCGAAGTTTACACTCTGAAAACCTTTCTATGACTCTTTTTATTCTTTTGTTACAAATCATGTAGACTAATGCCTAGTCTCTTGACCTTATCAAGAGCCTTCCTTACACCATCAAGTTAAAGTGCTACACTTATTGCATTGTAGTTTCTACGTTTGAAGCACATTTAGCTGTCTTTATCACCAAATAGACAAATTGAAATACTAGTGAATGCTACAGATACCTCCCTTGCGTCACTTTATTTGAAACAAGGTTACCTATACCACGGACTAATAGCGTCAATGTCTAACGTGTCGGATTTGCGGTCGTGAGACTCGTCTCCGAGTCTCAAAGGGCTTGGCCTTCCATACTATCTTGAAGCATTAATATTGTAATAGGAAACGTTATGTCTCCTGTGTTACTTCATTCAAAATACTCTTCCCTTAACCCACAATTTAGCACTAAGAGTACAAATCTCATAGCTTTACATAGATGTAGTGTCACACGTACAATCAAGGCAATCACTAGAATTACAATACCAGTTTTTGTTGATTCGAACACATGATCCTATTCAAAATGGTTGGCAGCATCAGTACATATTCAAAAATGATTTGATTTGTCTATGATCTAGCAGTGCCTACACTGTTAGGAAAACGCTTGATTTTCCTGACCATCTACTAAGGAGTGTTGTAAAGCCAATCACATCATTGCGTTAAGCCAAATACTTTTGGATTAGCTAGGTACGTTCAGCTCTTGAGCCTATTGGTAGCATTAAATCATAAGACACTACATTTAATACAGTCAGAGTTTTACTGCGTTTAATGTCAACACACCCCAGAAATTGTTTAGAAATAAACTTTTATATAACCTAGGTTTTTCCTTATTAGGGAATCTTTTGGGTGGCAAATAGGGTTCCAATACCTTTATATAGGGTTCCAATGCATACATATAGGGTCTCTTTCTCTATGTATATATATATATATATATATATATATATTTATAACAAACTACAAAAGTCTCAATCCTCAATCTCCGATGTTCATTAAAACGTGAAGAAATAAACACTTTTTAACGTTTCAAATAATTATTCTTCACAATACTTGAGTTTTCTGGAGTTTATATGTGTAGTGACGCAGTCACATATCATGACCTCAAATTCACCTCTGAGATACAACGTCCCGGTAGCTCAGTTGTCAGAGCATCTGCCCGGTAAGCAGAAGGTCCGAACGTGATGAGTTGCTGCGTTGAGGCCGACTGTGTTGAGTGCATGTCATGGCTGACATGATGAGTTGTATGTCTAGTAGTGCTTTGATCGAGTGCAACTTTTCCTTTTTCCGTTGTTGTTTTTGGGGAAAGTGTGGATATTGAATTTTTGCTTTGTGCTGCGTGTTCTGTTACTGGGATCACCAATGTGAATAATTTGTGACCCTGTTGTTATAGCTGTTTGCGTTGTATTGAAATGAGATTTTGATTGTTGTTTTTCTGAGAAACCGGGACGTTGTTTCTCAGAGGTGAATTTGAGGTCATGATATGATGACTGCGTCACTACATATGTTTTTAAGAAACATGAATGATTGAGCTCTTGAAATATCATATATATATATATATATATATATATATATGGTAATGCTCCACTCTTGATGAATATATATATATGTGTGTGTGTGTTTCCAATACATATATATACATATAAATATATATGTATATATAAGAGGCTTAGCGTCCTGATTAAGTTGACTTATGGCCTCAATTGCTCTCAGTTGTTTTTTATTTAATATGTTCCGTGCCCTAAATCTCAGAAAAATGCTGTTTCTGTTAATGTCGGAAGGCCCTAGGATTGTACAAGAAATGACGCATTAAAACTAGGCAAGCGTATCCATCGTTACAGTTGGTATAAAGTGTGCCATAAATCATACGAAATTGGAATCTTCAGATAAACCAAACCTTTTCGAAGAAATTTGTAGGTGTGTCAGAATGTGAATATCTTCTATCATTTATGGGACATGGTTCAGCTTCTTACTGTTGGGCAACTTAAGGTGTAGGTTTAAACCTGGTCGTTACCCTTAGTTTGTTCTTATTTGAATTTTTTATAGCCAGGTCGTTTATACACATTGCTCTTGTGAAAAGAGGGATTTCTCCTAAATGCCGGCATTTGTTTTCCTGGACAATGTCCTTGTCCTGTGTTAATTAGTTTCTTAGCTGCCGGCTTCGTAGTCTCCCACCAGCTGGTATAAGTCACTGTAGTAATTATATTAGTGCCCTAAACAAGGCAACAAGGAGTTGGCTTGTGTTGTTGAATATATGTACGACGTTCTTTTAATTTTTTGGCAATATGACATTATCACATCTACTTCGGGCACTACTATTATTGCACTGCAAGTATTTACAACGTTTTACAAGTATTTTACGTTGTTTTTACAGTGATTTAAAACAGGAAATACTAGTTTATATCGCGAATTCTGACTGCCTTGGGGCGCATCTCCATTAAACTATTTTTGTGACGATCGTCATAAAAATCCACAACAAGTTTTATAACAAGAGTTTTCAACCGGTCAGTTTGGGGTTTGTTTCTGAAATCTGATTGGCTTCCATATGCAGTACAGGCGAACGCATAAAAATGTTGAAAATGTTTAAAACTATAGTTGTGGGCAGGTCATCTCCGGCAATTGGTGTCTGAGGACATAATTTTGGCCCTAGAAAGGATTATATTTGCAAACCCAGTATACGTACAAACAATTTATATTTTATTATTTAATTTGCAAACAAATGCTGTCCTTTCTGTAATTCAAATTATTGAAATTTTGGCTGATTTTCAAATCGTTGTGTTTTATAACCTTACTCAGATTTCTTTGTAAGAGTGTTTATGTCACTTGATGTCTGAGATTTTTTCGTGCAAACATCAAAGAACTGTCAAAACACCCATTTCCTCAATTATTTGAATTCGCTATATAAATCCTATCTGAGTTCAGCTGCTCTTTCCTCGTTATCTTTATTTATTTAGAAAGCCAAGAGTGTGTATTTAAATTTAAGTAGAAGTAGAATGGGACTTTTTGTTGACTGAAAACATCCGAGAGTCATTTTAATAAGATGGCTTGGCTCATCACCTGTTCATCACTTTCACTGGTCAAAACATGACACATTTGACATCTTGCTGGCAAACAGTGAGTGGTAAATAATAGAGATTGTAATTTTAATAAATAATTTTCCCTTGTTTTAGGATTCAAAATTTCAGTTAAACTTGGCGTGGAGTAATCATTCGATTGAGCTACTGAAATTCACTATGACGAAGGGACTACACACGCCACTGCCGTCATCCAACTACACTCCATCTCCTGGACCTCATTTAGGCAATCAGTCATATGGATTAGCACTTCAGCAAAATGCTGCTGATGCACTTATTTTCTTTTTTATTTTAATCATCATTATAACTCTAATCGGCAATATATTTTTGGTCTCAGTTATTGTACTTGTTCGGAAGCTTCATTCAATCACGCACATCTTCATCATCAATCTGGCCATCGGAGACATTCTGATTGCGACATTGGTGATGCCATTTGACCTGGATCAGCTGATCAAAAGATATTTTGCACATGATGTTACCACTTGCAATTTAACGAATACAATCTTTTTGCTCTCGTTGCCTGGATCTGCATTGAATTTATGTCTTTTAACAATCGAGAGATACCTCACCCTTCGATTTCCCTTATCGAGAATGCGGTTGTTCACTAAATGTCGAATCATAACTGTACTTATTTGTTCTTGGTTTTATACCACGGTTACCGCAACTTTACCATTGATGGGCTGGCGTCCGGCAAAAACTGAAATTGTGGCTGGACAGTGTCGATTTTACTTCGAAAGAGGATATGCCATATTCATGTTGACCTGTAATTTTATTCTTCCATTGTTGATTATATTATTGGTTAATATTCAGATTTTCTCTATCGCCAACCATCATGCGAAAAGGCTTCAATCAACGACCCTTAATCAGAGACGTAGAGTTAGTATGATCTCGATTGGTGCCAACATTAAAGCGGCGAAAAGAATTTTGCTTCTTGTTAGTCTATTTCTTCTCTGCTGGCTCACTTATATCATTATGGTTATTGTTAATATTGTTTGCTCCAGCTGCATTCCAAGAGAAGTCGTCTGGATGGTCAATATCCTTAATTACTCTAACTCCGCCCTAAATCCTATTTTGTACGGGCTTTTAAATAAGGAAATACGAAACGTCGTGAGATTAAGGTTTAGGCAGGCGTTTTTGATGTTCAGAAATGGAAGTGATTCTTACAAATATAAGGCATCTGCTAGTTCAGCAGTTAATGGTAGCGTAAGCAGAGGCAAAAGAGAATATGAAAGCAATGACGAAATTATTGAAAGCGCTGTATAGAACTTACATTTGACCAAATCTTTTGCATTAATGTCTCAAACTCTCAATAAATGACTCATTCCAAGGCAGTTTCAGATAACTTTATGCACGAATCTTCAACAAACAGTAAGACGAGTTTCCTTTCAATGATGGTTCCCAGGAAGCTGCCGCAAAGACCACTGGAAACTGGAACAAAAATAAATTTTTATTAATCTTCTGTTGATAGGCTTGTGTTGCTAAAGAAATAGCACCCTGGCATAGGCTGGATATGGGGTCTGATGTGAGGTTTAACATCTGGAAAGTTGTTCCTTGCCTTAGCCTCAGGTAGGGATATTAAAGAGCAAGTTCTGCCGATCAAGTTTTGAAACCTTGAAACTTTGAGCAGCAAAGTTCTGTTATGGATTTGTATCGTGCAAGTTATTCAAGCTAAACATGACTGTGGTAAAGCCCTGGAACGGGGAGGTGTAAAAGTGGTTCAGAAGAATTAATACTTGTGATTCATAAGTGAAACTCGCTGGGAGAGTGCCAACATCGTAGAGTTAAGTTCTCACTATCTACTACGAGGCGAAGGGAATCAAGTATGGTCCGAAAAACAAATTGTGGCGTATTTGGGAAGCTAACGTTATTGTTTGATACCGTGCTTATAAGGCAATACTATCTGCCATCGTGCTGATGGTATCCGATGCATTGAAGTAATTCTAAACGCTTTAAGGTTTACAAAGAGCGTCTTTGTGCACACCATAGTTGCAGAGACACTCCGGCCGTGTTGGGAACACTCCCTAAAGCGGTAAAATAATGGGAAATCGCATGACGGATTTAGAACGTAGGTGTCACACGATCAGTACAGAGTGTTTATTAGGAGTTTGACTGCAGTCAGTGGTGGACCCGCATTTTAATTGAAAGATTCCGTACAAAATCAAAACATAATGCAATGGATATTTTATCCCTAAGGGAGGGAAGTGTAGCCCTTGATGGTCGATTCAACGTTAGTTCTGTAATAACGTTTAACAGACAAAAGTAATATTTTATCTATTATCCTTATTTTCCATAACATTTCAAAAGTTGTATCCACGGTCACCTGTTCTTAAATGAGCTCATTCGTGCAGAAATGAGGAAAAATTTAGAAGATGCAATGTCACAAGTGGAATTGCCTTTGCATTTATTTCTAACGACATGAGCGTTAGAATGTCACGAAGTGAGTTTAACGTGGCTTTAACGCGGAATCAGAAATTGTTCTGTTTCTGTGTGTAATGCTGAATCTTCTCGAGAACTACTGGGCCGATTTTAATGTTCGATAGCGCATTGGTTAGGGAATCGCTACCGCTTGAATTCTTTTCCTTGTCTTTTAAAAGTTTCACGATTTCAAATTTGTCGCATTGTTACTTCGTGTTTTCGCCTATAACGCAAAGAATGTGATCGATTTTTGGAAGTAAATTCCCAATCTGCTATTCGTTTCTCCTTGCAGCCTCTCGTTCGAGAGAGAGGCATGAAAAAAACGGACACTTTTATTTTTTGTCAAGTGCGTTCCGTTCTGACTGCAGTCATGCATAAGTTTCTAATGAGTGTTTAATGTAAATATAATGTACAGTTTTTCCTTAAACTTATAATGATACTGTGTTGTTTGTTTGTTTCATTGTGATTTGAATTCTTCGGATTCGCGACTTAGCTACTGCTAAGCAAGAGACGTTGACTCCTAATCTTGGGCGCTTACTATGATACGATTTGGCGCCTTCTCGCCGTTGTACTGTTTTTCTTTATCCTCTTGGAATTTAACACTTATAATTGTAGATGAGTAAGACTTTACCTGCTATCTATGTAGCTACTGGGATTGGCTTATTAATACATTACCCTAACTAAGCACTTTGTTCGTATTCATATAGCTTTACAACAGATCATGTAATGAACCGAAGATTTGTTGTGGTTCCATGATTGAGATTGCAGTCTTTCGACAGTGCTCAATAAATTTAAAAGTTTGTAGATGTGCCTGTTTGACATTACAATTCGTAGAAAGTTATTTGGCCTAGTGGTAGTAATTAAGTGATTTAACCGAGTAAACAGAAAGCTACTAAGAATAAGAGCTGTAAGCGTAAGGCGAGAATGGTTGCAGCCGTAAGTGTCGAGAGGGTTCGTTCCAGCAGTATTCATAACAAAAACTAGTCCACAATTCCTGCAACTCTCAGATACGTTTCCAGTACAAACTTTTACCGTTGCAGAATTGCTTGGAGGAGAGGGCGTGGTGTAGAGAATAACTCAAAATCAGGGCCAAACTCATTTACAAGAATATGTTCCATGACTTTTAAATGGTTATTCGAGGCTTTCCAAGCATGTGTAAATAACAAAAGGCTTTTAGGGTAATGGTATAAACAAGCTTAATTTTTTATCATTTCTGGCAAGTTCTGTGAGGGCTTCTGACTATTTAAAAGTAGCTAGGACGATAAGGTGGATCATTTACTAAGACTGTTACATATTAACCACGGCCAAGCTATCTAAATTTGAGGGCTCCCTCGCAATTACCATGTCTCTACCAGACAAGAGCTAGTGACAAACATTTGGGGACAAATTTTTAACGCAAAGCCGTGTGATAGTCAAGGACAAGGACATGGTAAAGATTTTTTGACAGGTCGCATTAAATTTGGATAAATCCAATCTGATTTAACTTTTGAATTGCATTTATCCTGGAAATCTATAGTGGTAGTTTATCATAGAAGCCACACTATCAGTTTCTAGTTGCTTTATAGAACACCGAAAGTACTTCTCACGTATTTTATTCAAGCCAATTCGAATTCTTTAGAAGCTGAATCTTGCTTTGGACCACTTAGCAACTAGACGAGTGTTACCAGGGAGCTGTGTCGTCACGCTGTCTCTTCCCATTGGCTTGTAACCGTATTAGTATTTTGTGATTGGCTTGCAACTGTCAGGACTTTTCCTGATTGGCTTGCAATCCTCTGCAATCAATGATTTCAAACAGACTGATGTTGCCTCCATTTTTTCAATTCTTAAGGAAGGTTATTCATTTGCTCACGGGTTTTTTCGTAACAAATTGAGAGGTTTACATATGGATCCGTAATGCTAGCCTTGCAGGATAAGAATGTAGCAGCTGATACTAAAACACCACATGCATTCCCTGAATTCGCTAGGTAGATTAAAACTGGAAAAGCGAGGTGTGGGTAACAAGGGACTTACATTGTGGAAGACAAGAACTTTTATCTCTACAATAATTACAGTTAGAGAAGACGTTTGCAAGAAGCTTATAATCTGAGAATTGTCGCCCCAACTGTTGCAACCGTCTGGACCTGCCCCTGACCCTTCTACTGCTGGTACGCTTTAGGTCAAAATTTAATTTATTTTCTTTTATTATTGCTATATATTATGTCTTAAGCTGTAAATATAGTATTATTTGTCTTGTAAAGCCGATGATATGCTAGATAGTGCTTTTCAGAATATCAATGTAGTCGACAGTACTAATTAAATTACAAAAATTTGCTTTTACGAGAACCCAGGTATTGTACATAGTCTTGCATTTCTGTGGATGCAACAATCTGTGTTTCGATAATACTAAGAGCATTTAATGTGCAGTTTGAGTGCTCGGTGAATGATTGCGATGGGCTGAGAATGTTGTAGGCAATCCAGTCACGCAGACGCGCTTTTGGTAGACGTAATTGGCACCATAAGATCATCTCTGAGATCCTTGATTTTTATCGTATTAAGACAAGAGGGAAAACAGAACAATTTGGTCAGTTTAAATAGGAAGTGTAACAGTGGTGTGCATAACTACCAGAAATATTGTAGCTTTTTAAGTCGCCGCAAGAAAAGATTTAATGTCCAATTTACACTGCATAAAAAGCCTAGTTTATAATAGATTAAAGTATTAAGGAAGGAAAAGGTGGTAGTTTAACTTTTGGTATCATTTGAATGAACGACAATATATGAAACCGATAATAAGTGAAGTAAAACTACCAACAATTTCCTATTTCAACAATTTGTAAAGTCTTAAAAAGTAAGTGCCTGTACTTACCTAAGTATGCTGCATTGCATTGCAACCTACTTACTTCAATAGATGTCTAGTCTTTATCCAAGTCCAGAATCTACAACATAATGATCATGCTAGTGCCTAGTACGCCATTAAGCTTTTTGCCTGACACTGATCACATAGATTCGTCAGAATACAATAACAGAAAACATAGCAGAATTTGTAGTGTAAGGTAGGTTCGAAAATCGACCAATAAGAAAACAACGAACCGATTATTGGGCGAGAAAAGACAAAGAGAGAAGGTACAAAGGAATGAAAGAGCACTACAAATTCTGCCATGCTTCTGTTACTGTATTCTGACGAATCTATGTGATCAGTGTCGGACGAAAAGCTTTATAGTTTTACTTAAAACAGTTTTAAGTTATGTACTGTTAGGAAGCCTTATACTCCGTGTTAATCGTTGACAAGTTTCCAATTCAGTTTTTCGTACAATAACAAGCTACCTATTTAGGAAAGATAAAAAAAAATTAAAAATCATAGCTCTCTGAATGGCCTAAACAGAATTTTTCTAAACATAACACTTACTTAATTGCCCTATTTATACAGATTAATAATGAAACAAGATCGCGATACAAACTTTTGTAAGTCTTAGGATGAAGAAAAAACTAAGACATAAAATGAATGCATAAACAAAATGTATACAAACATCTCTAAATTTAGAGATCTTTCAAGGTAAAAGAATCAAATGTGGATCTAGGCCTCGGTAAACTAATTCATTTGCTACATCGGTTAGAGATATTTCGTCAAGAATAGCTTTGTTGTCATAGAGGATGAATAAATAATTCAGGGGTTTTTTGACCCATTTTTGATCGCAAACAAGTTACTATCATTCTCAACAACAAGAAGGTCTTTCAGGTGTTGCAAACGTAGCACCTATGCTCAAAAATAGTACTGATGATAACGCAATTTGCGATCAATATGCGTTTTAACACGTGGCAATGACTTTAACACATGGACTATCTTCTTGCAACTTGATGGGTTCAGATTCGAAAATTGCTAGAAATAGTTGAAGCTCAGCAATACGTGATTCAAGGCGTAACGTATTTATTGGATAGTCCCTTTCTAAACCAACAAAATTACTCGAAAAGATCAGGGGATGTTTCATCAGGGGAGTTTCGAAAAAACCCAATGCAATGAAATCCATTTTAGCAATGCAATGAAGCCAATATTTACTTGTATGCTGAAAGCTAGTTGTATTACACTGCATAAACTTACCTATACTCAGCCGTTTACGTAAGAAAGTAATTTCTTTTAATATTGTATGAACGTGAGTAATATTGGGTTCTTTTCCATTTTTTGCTTAGTAAAATTAAAGCATTTACATAGCAAAAATGTGGGGAGGGCAAGGGTCTGCTGTCCCTGCATACATTAGTTATGAGGCTTGATTATCAAATATGTTTGCAAGCTAATCCTTTGTTAGTTGTCGATGTGTACGCTGTAATGTTAACTTAGTTCAAGCCTTGTATTGATAATATTAAAAATAATCCTTATATACCATGTGCAGTCTTTATCCCACTTAATATTCGTGATGATTATTTCGTTTTGTTTCTTTGTCTTGTGATTACGTTTCTATTGTCTCAAAGGATCGTTTCACTCTACAGTATGACTGTAACTGTGTAGGTTGAAAATTCGTGAATGTATCTCTCCATTTTCCTGAAATAGACGAGGAGGGGACGGTGATGAGGCTGTACAAAGGCATTTTTACCTCCACCAATGAGATTATGTTTCCATCGGCGTTTGTTTATTGGTTATTAGGCTTATTGGTTTGTTTGTTAACAAGATAACTTAAAAAGTTATGGACAGATGTTGATACAATTTTCACGATAGGTCAGAAATGGGCTAAGTTAAAGAAGATTAATTTATGGTGGTGATCCAGATGACCGTCTGGATCCAGCAATGAAATCTCCATAGTGCTAGTGAAAGCTAAGCCAACATAAACAAGAAGACAGCGAGACCTTCATACTGTTATAACTTAGGGATTACGACTCAAAATACCACCCAAAAGAGCATTTTGTCACCTTCGCAGCCGAGTAGTTGTGAATTTAAATCAATTCTTTACACAAGCAAACTCCAGGACTCTGTGAGGAACAGGGTAGGAAATCATAGCGGGGAAACCTTTCAACTGAACAGTACTGGTGGAGGTTTGCGCTCTCAGAGTGCTTCTAGTTTAGATTTTGTTTTAATAAGCTTGCATAGACTTAATTCTTCTGAGCGTAAACAGAGGAAGAGTTTACAGTTACAGTTGCCAGATTAGAGCAGGTGGGTGCAACATAAGTTTCAAAGAAATCTAAACCAATTGAAGGGAACATCAGTCTTAGTCGAAATTTGAAAACCAGCAGATATGGCGCCTCCGCGAGACCTTCGTTAAATGCTGCTGTCTAATGAGAGTTTCCCTGAGTATTATTCTTGAATGAATTTGTTGGCGTGAACCCTAGTCCATGGCAATTCCGATAGTCCCTTCAGGATATGCAAAACTACAATTCAAATGAAACATGATACCATTCAATCAAGTTTAGGAGGCACTGATGAATGCTAACTTAGCTGTGGCATGTGGCAACTGTTCACCTAATATGGCACATACCCAGTGTGGATCGATAAGTTTACCGTGCCTACTATTTCCTGTATGTCATGCTGCAACCTTCGTTAATATTCCTATACACTGGAACAATACGGAAATTGTTTACCTGCAAGGCGTGAGGTTAACATTTCGAGCTGTAAGTATAAGCCTTGAAGGTAAACTTCAGTTTCGCATTACTTTACAGGGACGACGCACGCCACATAGTGGTGCGGCGAGAAATAGGAGTGCAGCGAGTAACGACGAACTTAACGACATGCACCGACGAGATGTCTGCAAACAAGCAATAGCTGCCTAAAATAGATTTAAACCGACGAGAATGGGAAAAATTCTGGTACGGCGGCGGCCGTACCTGCCGTACCCCGTGCGTCGTCGCTGCTTTAACCATCCACGTTTCGACTTCTTCTGATAACCAGAGAAACTTGTCAAATGGCGGTTCTACCACCACTCGCCACGACCAGTGCTTCGGGGCTAGTGTATAAAACATGGAATGTAAAATTTGTAACTTTCTTGCTTTTTTGAAAGAAAACGATAATCCGCATATTCGGACGTACAGGTCGTAAACAAGTAATAGAATGACAGGAAGGAAGTTCACATGAAAATACATATGATAAGATGCAGACAGACAAGTCAGCCCTGACTCTTTCTCCGAAGATTTCAGCACGGGGAGTACATTGTTGATTTGGTTACTTCAGATAAAACTAATAGAAGCAGCCAATGGCTTTTCTCCTAGATAACAACTCCAAGTGGATACAAAAGTGTGCCAAATATTTGCCATTTGCGGAAAATTTTGAATAGATTGAGCTAAATTGTTTTTCATTTGCCTTCAAACAAAACTAACTCAATACATACTGTGAATTAAAAACCAATTATATTCACTTTTCGATTGGAAATTTTATCGCTTGAACAGAGAAGTGATGATATTGACAGTGTGAAAATAGGAATTTGTCAATGAAACGGTCCACAAAGTCGCGCAACTGAAGAATAAAAAGGCAAAATAGACTCGATTGATACTGGAGATGAGGAAAAATTGACGGTTAAAGGAATACGACAGAGATTTAAAAGGAGACAGAAGTATCATTACTAGAATTAATAGATGCTAAAAATGTGTGATTCAAGTACTTTTTTGGAACTTGTTCTTAGAACATTGTCTTACGTTTTGATTATAATTCTACAAAGGCTAGTGGATTAGTAAACAGTTTTACACTTTTTGTCAGAAACTGACAACAAAGGCCGAATTTGTAATGGACATATAATGATATTTACACAATACTTTTCGATAGGGCCCTACTCTCAAAGTTTGCCAAATATGCTCCACTAGAAAGTAAGACGTGAGAAATAGTAGGTTAGGAATAAAAAACATCATTTACAGAGGTCTATTAACCAGTGTGCTTACCCAGAACTGAGCAAATGGTACCAACAATCTCTCTGTGTAGTAGATTTGGAAATAAATATGTTCCTGTTTTAACTTGTCAACAGCAGAATTTTAAAACTTTAATCTTATGTGTTAGTCTTCCCATCAAGTCCTTTCCTGTCATTCTTCTTCAGTCTGGGAATTTTTGCAACTGTTAAAGCTTTTCACGTCAAGGGCATTTTGTGTAAAGCTGGTTATTAAAAAGAAATGGAAAGTTGAACTATGTTGGTACCCACTCGATAGCATTTGTTTAGGTGAAGCTCAAGCGTAAATCAGAGCATGTAGCAAGGGGTAAAGCAAAGTAGTGCGTGCGTAATTTGTTGCAAAAACAGAAAGGAGAAAACTACTAATAATGTAAGGCCTTATTTAAACGAGGAACATACATCGTGAAAATATTTTGTTTGTGTCATATGGGAGAAAATTTTTTGCAGAATTCCACGTAATTGTAGTGGCGCAATCATCACATCATGAACACGCAGTACACTGGTGACCCCAGTAATCAACACGCAGTTACATTGGTGACCCTAGTAATGAACACGCAGTCAAATCATATTCAACAAAATCCAAACTTTCCCCAACGGAAATTGGAAAAAGGAACCCGACGAACAACTCTTCACGTAAGGCACGACACACACTAGACACAGTTGCCCTCAACGTCTCAACTCACAAAGTTCGGCCACGACTTAGCATTTCATACAGTCGGCCGCAACGCAATAACTCATCACGTTCGGCTACGACTCGGTACGCGCTACTGTCTGGTACTGAGATCACAAAACTCACTCGTCGATCTTCAAACAGATGTCTCATTACTTCGCCTTTAGGGGGAGAGCTATATATATTGACGCAATGATCAAATCACGACCTCTTAAATTCACCTCTGAGAAACAACGTCCCGGTAGCTAAGTTGTCAGAGCATTTGCGCGGTAAGCAGAAGGTCGCGGGCTCAGTTCCAGCGATGGACGCAAGATTTGTTTCTCAGGATAACGACAACTTGACTTTCGTTTCAATACAACTCAAACAACCATAATTTCAGGGTCATCAAACAGTCGCATCTGTAATGTATAGTGGACGGACCCTGAACTTTACGAGACACCGATGCAGGGCCGTCGTGAGGAGGCGTAAGGGCGTGTGACAACCCCTGAAAAAGCATCAGTCGGCAAATGAAAGCTTAAACTTACACTTTTTCGGCAAATTGATAACTTCTGACAATTTTTGCCGGTAATTAGTAGGCGCACTCTATGAATGGTTCGCAGACATAGATATATCCTCAAATACTCTAGTAACAGCTAACATTAATAAATGGGAAAGGCTGCTAAGACTGGATTCCATATAGCCGTAAGTGAGGTAAGGTTGCACGGGATTACTTTCTACCATCTTCTATTGTCCCAACATCGCAGGCAATTATTTTATAATGGAAACGCTTTGTTGCGGTTCCCCAGCCAGGTGTTTGAAGTTCCTTTACAATGCTGTAACAGTCAGTAAAAAGTAAAACTTGTTCAACTTTTCCCGGAACTTACGGTAACCTCTCAGTTGTTTAGAAGTACTTGACACGCCTGCCTGCAGCACCGTAAGAAAACGTTCCCATTAGAAAATAATTGCCTGCGATGCCAGGATAATGGAGGATGACAAAATGGCAGAATGCAACCGGAGGCAACCTTGTAGCACCTTAGAGCACCAGGCTTTATTAAAGGAAGGCTGTCATATGGAATTATGCAAGCTGAAAAATAGTAACTTTTGAAAGCAAGAGCTTGATATTTACAGAAATGAATTGTGTGGAAATTCACAGACTGTTTACAATTTGCTTTAATTTTACAAGCTAGTATCTCAGCAAAAAATCTTTTTGATGAAAACTAAGAAAAGTATGGCGTAAAAAGCGAGTTAAGAGAGCCATTAAATAAACACACTTCCAGGACATGGTAAGTTCTGATGACCACGCCCAATGACCGCGCCCTTTGTCCGCAATTTTAAGACTTTACACCCCCCTCTGCAATGCTGCCTTCCCGAAGGCCCTGCACCGATGTCTTGTTAAAGGATCGATCGCAGAAATTCCAATAATTTTAAAATGCCTATCATATTAAGTTATCTTATGGTACAAGGGAATTGCCCTTTACGCCATTGCTTCGACGTTATCGCAAAATTCCCTCGGCCTTGTATTTGGAGCTTACATGGAACCGTAAACTTCTACAATAGAAGAAGTCAGTAAAAAGAAATCTTGTTACATCTGCTTATTACGTGTAATCATCTGTTAAGTTCTCGTTTGTTCTGTTATACATCCACGTCCTCCTGCAAAATAAACGATATTGGATGGAGAACTTATTGAAAATTAAAAAATTTCCATAACGAACCCTCAAAATAACTAGCCTTTTCCCTTTCCGTCAGAGTTTTAATAATTCATTATAAATCAGGGCATGCAATCTAATTTAACATTAATGACGTTAATGAAAGCTTCCTCACCGCCAAAGTTGAATCTTACTTCTCTATAATGATTATTCAGTCTCATAAACCAGTTTAAACACAAAATAATTTGCTGCTGCCTTAATGTTTTATTTCTACCGAAGATCAGGGCTTGCTTGTGTTCGCAAGAGCCCAAGGAATTTCTCAATGCTTTCACTAAAATTTATTGCCTGAATTTCGTTGACAACTTGACAAGTGCCTTTTTAGATGCTTTACAAAGGAAAAAGTAACTTAAAGTCACGTGCTTAGTAGTCCCTTCGAATTCTCTGATAATGACAAGGACAAATTAATCGGACAATTGAAACGAAAATAAAGTTCTAATGGTCACAATTTTCAACGAAAAAATATCGATATCGAAAGAAATACCTTATTAGCTGCAATCAATTCTCCACAGACATCACATATTTTATGGTGTTTTTCTGCAAACTCGTTTCCCATTTTCGCTGATTAGAATTGTATTGCCTGTAAGATATTTGTAACTGTACAGGACTGTGGATCCGGCAAATAGTTTTGAGGCTAATTTTGGGCATGTTTCATTATTTTCACCATCGAAGAAGGGACATTTGCAGACAGAGCTTCTAGTTGTGTTAAGAAGATGTTTGCCAACATGCATTACATCAGGAACTTGCAACAACTTATCTATGCCGCAATTTGACATGTGTTATACGATGTAATGGACATGACATGCGACACTCTCCATCCCGAATATATGAAGAAACTCTCCTGCTGAACCATCTCCCGAACGGATAAAGGAAGCGTGGCCGCCCGAGGTTGACTTTCATGAAGGCCGTAGAGAACTTCCTGCACAAGGGCAAAGCTGAAATAGAGGATATGGCGCGAGACCACGACTCCTGGACCACCGCTGTTGATAGCTTGTTCCCTTGACTCTATTCGAGCAGATTTGTGTATACATGTGTATATATGTTTATATATGTGAATCAATTGTCGATTGATTCATTGATTGATTGATTGATCGATCGATTGATTGGTTTGTTGTACAATGTCCGCCAGACATAGTTGATTATCTCAATGCAACTCTTTAAAAGGACACTCAAATTAAAGTGGTAACTTATTTGTTTCATTTTCAAGCAAGTCTGCTAGTTGTTTAATGTCCCTGGAAAGTACTCTTCCCTCAGCTCTTTGTGATAGCAAGTACTCGGCCTTAAAAAATGTCAGTAAGCTAGTTGTCTAGACTAGATGATGAAAACCGTCGATGAAAATATATGAAAATTGTTTATTGCTTGTGCATGATTTTAAGAACGCTTGTTTTATGCCCTCCACCATACATCATTATGTGTAAATGTCTCCATTTAAGCTAGATTGCGCACTAATATGAGAAATTACTATCCACTAATTAGGGTTTTTACAAGCAGTGTTTAAATCATTAACGCATAGTTCTGACCAGGACGTTACGTTGTCAAGCCAACGTTTACGAGGTCTTACTCTATTTCTCTTTCCCTCTGCCATGCCTTCTCGACATGTTTTTGATAAGCCAGTGTTATATTTTTTGATGTGTCCGAATAGAGTCAGGACTCTACTCTTAATTATAGAGGTAATTGGCATTACAGTTGTTAGCTGACGGAATTTTGCTATTGAAATACGGCCTAATAGCTTATTGTTCGTCATGACTCTCATGGCATGGCTTTGAAGTGTTTATACTCTTTCCCACCATACTGTAAAATCAAATACTTTGGTCCCTTTGGTTTTATGAGAAAGTCGTTATGTTTCAAAACGTACATGTTTCCAACCCTAGTTTTGCAGAAGTTCTATTTTAAAGTCATATAGCAGCCTGGTAGTAAAACAGTATTTCTAACCAGACGCCATTTCATTTTTTTCTCGACTGGGTGAATATTTTGAATTTATGTTCTGCAAAACAAGTACAAAAACACGCAATGAATGCTCATAAGTGTGATGATTTACTTTTTGTGCCACTTCTAGGTTGTAGCTAAATTAAATTATTTCGCAAAATGCTGGAATCGCAGAAGTTTTTTTCCCAATTTCATAGTATTTGCCGATATTTGCTACTGATTTTCGTCAATACATTTTCCAATTCGTTTTCTAATCTTTGTTCTAAAGCGTTCAGCACGTCGAGAGGAAGCCAATTTCTTCGAGGGTTCATCACATCACTCGATGTTCTAGCTTTCCTAGAAATTGTAGCCTCTCCAGTTCCACCTTCGCCCACACTTTGTTATCAGTTTCGGACAATTTTCTGTCTCATCCATTACGAAGGTTCATAGGAAATAAACTAGAAACAGAACTTTCTTCTTCAGACAGAGCTATCCTACCAGATCCAGGTAATAAAGATCACGAGGCTTATTGTAAGGAACAAGGCGAAAACGTCCTTGACAGACTGCGAGAGACCAGAGTTCTCCAGTACTCACTCAAGGAATAGATGAACCCTGTAGACTCTCTCACCTGTGGTTATTTAAATGACCTGAGCAATGATAATTGGTAAGTACGACCTACGGCCGACACTGTTGCATTGACTTTTGTCCATTATATTGTCTTTGCCCGGACCCAGAACAAGTGGTTACTTTTTGAGACATTTTTGGGGCTAATTCTTATTCTTTACCGTTTACACGGTGCCGGACAAGTTTTTGTCCACTAAAGTTTTTGTACGGATAGGTGTACGGGATAAATATGTGTATGGATAGCCCTCGCGTTTACACGAGAACTTTAGGTTGCAGGCTTTCCTAGCTGGTCATGCGCAGTAACCGTTTCATAGACTTCCGGCGCCAAAATCTTTTTGCTGGCGTTCTGCTGAGTTCGAGAGTTGCCTTGTTAAGCTAGTTAAAATTATTTGACGTTTGAAAAGCATTCGAATAAAATAAGCCAAGGACAAGCAGCAAAAAAGCCTGAGAAAAACATCGTCTGGACAGATGATGAGACAGCCTTGTTAGTGCAAATAATAATAGACTATAAAGCGTCAAAAGTATTAAGTGGCCTAGATTGGGAGACGGTGAAAAGAGAGTACCAAGAACTGATTGAAAAGCTCCAGAAGCGATACCCAAAACCAGACACTGGAGTAAGCAAAGACATGTATCCAAATTTAGAAAATCTTGGCATAATTTTTGCCAACGAAAGGATCGATCCGTACAAATATTTGTACGGATAAAAGCGTTTACACGGTGTCGCACAAATATTTGTCCGAACAAGTTCTCAATTCGTCCTCTTTGTAACAGGACAAGTTTTGTACGGCTATCAAGACAAATATTTGTGCGGATAAGCAGGCACCGTGTAAACGCAGACCCTATCCGTACAAAAACTTGAGCAGACCAAAACTTATCCGGCACCGTGTAAACTCGTCCAAATCTGCTCGAAAGTTTCGGTCAAAAGTCGGCTCGGCTCTCAGTTTGTGTTCGTCTACACCATATCGATTTTAGATCTAAAATTCGGTTATTTCTGAAACCTCTTTTTACCGTATTTCTCAGGGTATAAGTCGATTTTCTCGGTTCGCAAAATACATGTGAAATGTAAACCTCGACTTATACTCCGGTTATATGTTATTTGAGAATACTTGGCTTGTATTATTCATAAGTAATAAAAATAAAATTTACATAGAAAGAGATTTCCGTTTGAACAACTACTGAGATTGCAAACTCTGGTTTCAGAACTAACCTTCTTTCTTTCAAGAGTGTCGAGATTTTCAAAAATTCAAATACCAAAACGAAATTCAACTTATTCAATATAAAAGTTGTGGAATTTGATCTGAATTAAAACAATTCAGCTTCAGCACGGAACTTTAATGTGAACGAAAAGTTAGTAAGAGACTGGCGTAAAGATATTAACAAAATTATAACCCAAGTGCGCAGGCCACTCGGGCAAATGTCATTGGTCTAAACTTGAAGAAAGTCCTGTTATACGGGAGGACGAAAAGAGTAAGTACGGGTAAGTTGTGGCAATAGCCAAATCATCCTTGAGGTAAGAAGATGGGCGAAGAAGAACCAAATCACTCACTTCACTGGGCATAGGAGCTGGTGTAGTTGTTTTATGAAGTGCTATAATATAGTTAGCAGACAGCAGACAAAAGATCTCGCAAAATGTGTCTGACGATCAGGGTGGGAAGATAATCGGTTTCGCAGATCTGTCAAACGCAGAAAGCGCCAGCACCGCAGTATGGTACATATTGCAAACATGGATAAGACAACAACTTGGTTTGATATGCTGTCTTCAAAGACAGTAAACAAAGCAGGAGAGAAAACTGTTTATGTTCAAATAAGTGGCCATGATAACGTCCGTTTTACAACTGTACTTGCTTGTTTGAAGGAGAATTCAGACAGTCATATCTGTCTGTAATTCTTGCCGGCCTAACAAGCACTTTAACGTGTGCCTTAATAAGATTTAAAGATCGGCTTCAACAACCGTGGAACAGCTGAATGATGAACGACGATAAAAGGTTAACATATTCCGTCAATGTGCGACAGACCTCTGTACGGACCGTCTCCAGTCTATTGTTTACTTGCTTAAGAAGTGTGGACTCTCTAACGCAATAGATGGAGCAAAAGATGAAGTTGTTTGGTAAGAACCACAAGAGCAAGCTGATCTATAAGAGGAACACAGCGGCAATGCCAATGAAGAGGAAATAGATGGTGGTTTAGAGATTGACGCCTACGACGATCGGATTCAGCTAACTGTCATTGAACAATAGTGATTGTGAGTGTGAAGGTTATAAAAATGAACAGAATAATTTTTGGACTTGGAGCAGCAAAATTTGATTTTAATAATCAATGTCTTTAATTATATATTGAGCGTTCGCAATGAAAATGAGCGACGTTTGTGGGTATTGCCTAATAATACTAAAAGTAATTGATTTTCAACCAAAAAGTAAGGGTCGAATTATACGGTGAGGAATACGGTAATTTTTCTCAGTGCAAGATTAACGTATTCAGCTTGGATTGACCCAGTTTTGTAAACTTTGACCTGAGGGTAGACAGATTAACGTGACAACAACTAAGCTGTTGTTGAAATTATGAAGAAGTCTGCTAGTGAATGTTGCATTAATGTATTGATCACTCTGAGCTTGCTGTTTTGATGACCAAAAGACAGTTCTGTATGAATTTTACATTTGTAAAACAGAAAACTTCTGAAAAATGTTCTAGTTAAAACATTAAAACTCCATCAAAAAGGCTGCAGCTGAGATGATGCGATCTATTACCGTAAGGCAACCGTGATAATGAAGGTAATAAATTTTCTGCATTTTGTCCCCTGAAGCTATTGAGAATCTTTCGGATTTTCAAACATAGTCGAAAAATGTACTGAACAACTAAAGGGCTATTTTGCAACTTTAACTTTTGCTAACTAATTGTTAAAGTAACGTTATCGCACTTTTGAAGATGATGATCCCTGCGCGAATTGTCGACCTACAAGGCCTTAGTCATGCGAAAGAACGAAGGACTTATAGGTCGAAAATTCGCCGATGGATCAAAATCTTCTTCAAAAGAGCGGTAATGTAACAAACTTTTTTCTACTTTATGGTTATATACTAGCCCCACGGCACTACAATATGTCAATCAATGATTTTTAGTAATTTTAATAGGGCTAAGTATGATTTAAGTAGTCACGTGTGTTACCAAGCAATTCTCGTTACTTTACGAAAAGCAGATTACCTCAGAAAGGATCAACAAACGTATTACTGTTATTGCTATACTATCACAATGCTCGTTATTTAAAGTTTAAGCCCAGTTCACACTCGTAATTCGCACAAGAACCGGGAAGTTTGCGACTATAACGCTTCTTACGTTTCTGCATTCATTGTCATTATTTACATGTTCCTCGCCAACAAGGCGCGGTAATTCAAGAATTATTGAAAGTTTCAAAATGCCAGCTGCAAACAATCGAAGGATTCTATATGGTAGACTTCTGATGCTGATTGCCATCCTCTGCTTGGCGATAGCCAAGAGCGAAAAAAACACACGAAAACGAGAAGAAAACGGAGATTTTGGGTACGTCTTCATCTGAAGGAGGGGAAGAACCGCGGAAAATTTCATACACTGTTTCACAAACTTAGACCGTTCGACAAGTAATATTTTTTCATGTATTCATGACAAGTTTATGCATGATAATTTTTTATGACTTTTTAGTTTTCCATATCAAAAAGAATTTGAATTTTGTTATCTAGTATTCCCAGTATACCTAATAACATCCTATAAAGTAGCAGCGAAAGAATCAATGAAGTCGGCTACTATCCGACACAGCGTCCACACTTGGTCGTAATTTGCGTAAGAATCGTGAGAATCGGTGACTTGATTTCTTCAAACAGAACTCATTTTTGTTTAGCAGGGAAGTCGGTGACTTCGGGGATAGCTTATGAAAACACGTTCACATTTGCCATAAAACGCGCGAGAAGCGAGATAGTAACCCACACTTCCGATTCTTACGCAAATTACAAGTGAGAACCAGGCTTTAACCCTGGAAAATCACATATCTAAACAAGAAATCTTAATGATCTTCTTGGTCACGAGTTATAAATGGACAGGTAAATGGAGTCAAGCATGGACATTGTCACAGACCAGGCGGTCAGTGAGTACTTGGTTATTGATAAAAACACCGCAATGTAGTATTAAGTAGATCAACATCTAGCAAATTAATGTGAAATTGTTTTGCGAATGTAGGTCTACAAGTGTCGGTTCAATTGGCCATTTGTTCCCATATTATTTCCACAGTGGCTAGCTGTGTGAGGCAGGTGATGAGTGGCGGAAAAAGTGGGAATGTTAATTCATCAGAGATCGGTGAGCAAAACCAAAGGTTTGCAAATAAATTTATTAGCGTCAGGAAAGCAGTCAGCTTCACTACCTCAAACAGGACTCAAATGGTGCGTAAACTCAGCCCAATCGGGTATCCAAATCAGCGACACAGACAGCTTTTTAGTTTACCAGTTGCTAACCCAAAACATTCCATTTATATCATCTATAAAATTTAAAAGGGAACGAGAATAGTGAGACGTCAGTCAACGAAAGAGACGCGCAACGAAACAACAAGTCAATTGGAAATCAAACCTGCGCTTTCAGACCAACCGCATTAGCAACCGCGAGTTACTGGTCATACAGAGTTCTTCATGGCTTCTTGAGCCTGATGGCTGACAGCTCCAAAACGATTCCTTTTTTATGAGGAAGCAAGCAAGGTGTTAGTCAGTCATCTGATGTTGCAGCCAGCTGGTGCTGAGTACTTCGGACCTTGGACCTCGGTGTGGGGTTAAAGGACTTTTAAGGAGCTCCAACTGGCATCCCCAGCAGCCAGGCAGTGTCTTGACTTCTTCAGGAAGACCAAGTAGGCGTTTGAACTGGCAAGTTGGAGGACTTCAGCCACTGACTTTGTTATGTTTTCTTGGTCATCAAAATTATATCACAGATTGTTGGCATTGACCAGGGCCGTATAGTGGCGACTATGGAGGTTGCGTTTGCGGTCAATAATACCATTCACCTCATAGATTATCCAGCCACCTCTACGGATGCTTGGATTCCGACCTTGGATGTCATTTTCTGACTTGAAGTTTAGAAGCGCAGAAGTTGTATAAGGAGTATGTCAGGCAGGATCATTGGATTATAGGATTACCTTTTCACATTCTCACGCTCCACAGCCAGGACGTATTCGATCGCTGATGACCTAGTAGAATGTTGCAGCCAAAATACATTCCTGGAAATTATCAGTAGTGATAGCTACCTGAATAATAGGGGTATGCAATGGTACTGGCTTAATGTGGGCACCGTGAACAGCAGGTTTCCTGCAGGTTTTCACCACGCAATACATCCCTTACTAGTGAGTAGATGGTGTCATCTGGTTTCCTCCACAGTTGGTGGTTACTTGGGCTGCTTAAATTGCATCCTGCTATCTCCCAGTTATCAACTCTGGATGCACCCTTGTAATTTCCTGGAGAGCTCTGTACGGTCGTTTACTGCTAGTGCCTTGATTCGTAAGCTCGACCAATGACTGCCATGCAAGGTTGCCGCTGTGAGGCAAAAAACCCACTTCTATTTAACTGGGACTTAGACCCCTACCCAAGTACTGAATTGCTGTAAACATTCCTATTGTCTCTTGGAAGCTGAGCTTGTCAAGGCGTTTTGGGCAAAACGTAAAGTTGGTGTTATAAAAGATGTTGTGAAAAAAGGCTTCTTCACTTCTATTCTGTTAGGCAGTTGGTCCACCCACTTATCTGTCCTATTTTTCCATATATGTGAGTTCTTAGCATGTCATTTTAATTCTGTCATCTTCAGTCTAGACCATTCAAATCCTGTGAGATTGGCTTTAAATTCCTGTCTCGGTCTTCCCTTTACCCATGTTCCCTCTACTGGTTGTTGAATAATACTACGTATTTGTCCTTCTCTTCGCATCTGATGGCCAAATTAGGAGAACTTTCTCCTCTTTATATCTTCCAATATTGCGAATGGTTCGTCTTAATGCACCTTTTGAACTTTTTCTAGTATATACTTCTTTGTTCTTCTATCTCACCATGAGATAACCACGATTCTTTTTCAGCACATCATTTACAAAGACAACAGCTTATGCTCTTGCTAGTGGTTCAGCTCTTGCAGACATATAACAGGCTCCCTTCAGTCGCCTTCATCACATTTACCTTCACTGACAGCCATCTCCTTTTGCTACGATAATGTTGCCTGCCCAATTCTTCTCCCTGCCTCAGCTTCCAAGCTAGCATGTTCTGCTACAGTTGCCCCTAGATATTTGAAGTTCCTCACTTGCTCCAATTCCATCGACAGTGTTGCCGAGCTCAACATCATGTCTTTTATAATGTTTATGTAGTAATTATGGTAATTTATGTCAGTTACCTAATCTTTTGATTGACAGTCTAATTCCCTGTATGTACCTTGCAACACTGTGATTTTCTTAGTTATATTGCTAGTGATTGAGATAAGACCATGTGTATTCCTTAGTTCATACTCCTCACAAATTTGGTATAGAACAGGGACATTATATTGGCGACCAGGATTTACAATGGCACAGGGATGGATTGATGTTAGTCCACTCCCAAATTCTAGTCCTCTCACAGATCCGACAACATTTAACCAATGATGGTCGATCTGGAAACGCCGTTTTGAAACGTACTTAGCAGCCCTAAGTATAACCGATCCAAGACAAAAGCGTGCACTTTTACTATATCAAGCTAGTCAAGAGACCCAAGAAATTTTCGAGACATTTCACGACAGAGGGGAATCTGATGATTAAGACAAAGCTATGGTGTAGCGAACGTGATTAAATTTGTAGGATTCAGGTGGTAAAGGCCTGATATATATATACCAGGTGAAGTGCTAGTAACCTCTCCCTGAACGTGATGTATTAAACTAATTCCTATTACTAATGAAAA
>JANTCA010000142.1:0-12923 GCA_024741275.1 Chironex yamaguchii
GAAAATACAGAAAAAAAGGAAAAGACAGAAAAAAAGGAAAAGACAGAAAAAAAGGAAAAGACAGAAAAAAAGGAAAAGACAGAAAAAAGGAAAAGACAGAAAAAAAGGAAAATACAGAAAAAAGGAAAATACAGAAAAAAAGGAAAAGACAGAAAAAAAGGAAAAGACAGAAAAAAAGGAAAAGACAGAAAAAAAGGAAAATACAGAAAAAAAGGAAAAGACAGAAAAAAAGGAAAACACAGAAAAAAGGAAAATACAGAAAAAAATGAAAAGGCGCGTATGGAAGTAAAAGTTAACTCCACCAGGGTAAAGAAGTGTAGAGAAGCGCTTAAGTCTGTCTATCTGGTAGTCCTGAACGTGATTGATAAGCACTAAGTCTCTTCTGAAGATAATGATGGAGGACGTAGCAATATTTCACACAAGAATGCATTCCTAATACTAACCGTATATAATTTAACGTTATGAGAAGTGAATATCAAATATCCATGGCAGTTACATCATAGCAATCGTTGTGAAAAAGTGCATGGATAGTCGTAATTGAAGTAAACGACGTTGGATTTAAAAAACTCTTGTCAGAGGATAGTGCTTTGAATTCTCTCTCAGACATTTCAATTTAAGTGCGAGGAAAACTGCTAATTCTCTACGAAACATGTGTAAGGTATCAAGAGGTGTGGTCATATATATAGTTGACTGAGTCAGTGCTAAGATTAGCCATAGACCATTCAGCGTGTCCCCAGTACTGTGCAGATACGGCATACTCTGCTGAAGTAGCAAGTACGTGTGAGTAAAAAATAAATACATGGGACATATTATCCGTCTTACTTTGGTCTCCGCACAACGCACAAATGCAAGTACCGCGGCATATACAATTCATTTATGATTACAAATACTCAAGAATCTTAAACACCGTCGAAGTCAAAGGCTATTAATTTTTTCGGCTATCTCTTTCGTTGACGAAAATGATGAAAAATTGCTGTTCTGCAATGTACACTTATACTTGACCGCATTTTGTTAAAATAAGGACAGAAACGAAATCTTATTTTAAATGAAAGGCACCTGTCCTTTGAAACTATGGACAGGAGATGATCCGGAACTAAGCTGCGGATGAAGGAGCAAATCTAATGATTCATTCTTTCAGTTTTATTCCAAATGAAATAACTGCTTTCGTTTAACGTTAGTGTGCTAACGACTTGAAAGCTCAACTTCTACAGGCTCAAGACTCTGTTACTGAATACGTGCACTTAAAATCCGTAGTTACGAGCTGATGATTCACATCAGGAAACATGATGGACAATTAAACCTGCTCTAATCATATCTATATCAATGTCACGAGGTAACATCATCCCTAATATGCAACATCCCTTTAATCTAGGATGAAATAAGCATGTCAGTGGTAGCATCAGCTGTTGAATTAATAAAAAATGAGGTCACGATAGAGAATCATTACACAGTAAACGGAGAATCCTACCAACATAGCTGCAATTTCGTCAGTAACCTACTCACCAGTGGAAGTAACGCCCAGTTTAAGCGATTAGATGTGTTGTACCATTGACTCCCAATACTAAATGTCGCATGCAAGAAAAGACCTCCATCCAACTAGCTACACTATTGATTTCTCCATCAGTGGCCATGCAATTGGTCTCAACGACGTTTTAACAACAAATACATCCTTAAGACCAAAGTACTGAAAGAAACATTTGGACTCCGTGTAAACCGAAGAAATCAGCTTTGTCCTGTCAATGCGGGATGGCTTTGTTTACTGAGATATAAGCTATTAAAGAGAGTGAGACAAGAGATATCAGCTATTAAAGAGAGCTAGGGTCTCAGCAATCATTTCTTTATTGTTTGTTGGTTCAAGTAATTTGTCGCGGAGAGATCCAAAGGGCTTTTATCCTTTTGTGCGCTACACATAGCATGACATCGCAAGTGGAAGAATCGGTCAATAGAATGAAAGAAAATAAACACCCAAAAGCCAACATAAAACATCATAAGCGAAAGGTTTAGCTGGTGAGGTCTATGGCTGTACGTAATCAGATTTTATAATGACGTAGCCAATCACCTCAGACTTCAGCGCAGAAAGTAAATAATCTACTTAAATAACAGACAGGCAGATTACAAAGTTTGTAATGTATAGTACTTTGTTAATCTATTAAAAAGATAAACTGTGACTTCTAAGAGGATGTGAGCCAAAGTTACTAAGTACAAAGTTTCAACTGATACACTCGATGCCTCGTTGACTTCTCGTTTGATAATAAAGCACTGTTTTGGTGGGCAATTGGCAATGCTACAACATAGCATAGACACATGTAAATTACTTCTTCTCTTCGAAATAAACTTATCAACAGGAATACAACATACACTAAATATAACAAAGCATGGTGCATTTGTGTCAAACTCAGTCCTCGTGCAGCCCTTTGTTACCACTGTGCACTTCTCTGTTGTAAATGCATGCCAACTTGCACCCACGCTCCTTAAATCAAAGAGATCGTTCCATTATTTAGCAAACACAGTTCATCACCTTCAGCTGATCCCAGATATCATACTTTTGATAATTAACAAAAAGCGATATAGCCAACATCTCAGTGCCTTCATTTAAGAGTTGAATGCATTAAGTCTTCTGTCTCAGCAGGAGCTCATTATCCTTTTCTTAGCAACAATGTAGTTTTAAACATTATGGATTAAAGTTTTCACACAGTGAACTTGGTCTTTTATTCTTAGATATCTTTAGAGGACATTTGCTCAATGTACTCCTTGTGCTTCTTTGACAATAAATAATCTATTACTGCTGACTAATGGCAAATGACTTAAATCTCCACAATTGCGAATGTAGTACGTAAGATATCCTTGTACATGAGAGGACCAGAAAGGAATTGACACGCACCACTTATAGCAATCAGCAGCTAACTCCAAAATAGGATCTAATACCATACAATCATCAGGAGGAACTACTTCGCACTTTCGGGCCCTGTTCCCTGAATGCATTTGTGACGTGGCGAGGCCCCTACATTAGGAGATCGTATTGATACTGGTGTCAGCAGCTTTTCTAACCAATTTTCCCTTCTCTTTATTAGCGAGATCTAAAATGATGCTTTTTCTTCTGTTGGTTTTGTATGTCCCCTTCACTTGTTCATACGGCAAAAGCGATTTCGTTGGACGTTAGGGAAAAAATTCCGTTGGATGATAGGAAAAGAAGATATTAAGTCTTTGTTAGGACGTGAGGAATTTCAAATATCAGATAGTCATATCGAAATAGGTCAGTTGCATTGTTTAGTAACTCATACGTACCTATGGAGCTAAACAGCCTGATAGTGCCTTGATTAGCAAGGAATCAACTCGAAATTTGAGAGGAAAACCTAAATGACGTGGAAATATACTGACCGACAGCGTAACAATGTTTAACTGTGTTTTAAGTGTAGAAAGGCAGGCCAATTTCCTGCAAAATATCGAAAGAACAAATGAACAGCAATGTAAAATGGGAAAGTGACAGTGTCCAATTCTTGGAAAACACGGAAATAGAGGACAATTTTGCATTTGCCATGGGAGGTGATGCGACGTTATGGCTGCTGGACTGTGCTACCACTCAACACATGACCTACGACCAATCAAAACTCAAGGAGTACAAACATAGAGTCGCAAATAGGCTCAATAAAACTCTTGTCGAAAGTGCTGGGAGTGTACTCCACCATGCAAAGGTGCCTTACAACCTATGAGCTGAAGCAGTTGCTACTGCTGCTTACTTGCATAACCAAAGTCCTACTGCTGCCCTTAAGGACACGACACTGTAGGAATGCAGTTATGAAAGGCGACCAAACATTTCACACTTGCGAGTTTTTGGATGCAATACATTTGCGCATGTACCAAAGGAAAAAGGAACCAAGGTGGACTCAAAGTCGATGCCTGTTGTTTTTGCAGGTTACAGTCCAGTTAGTTAGGGATATCGCTTTTATTATCTGAAGACTGGAAAGGTCTTCTCTGACAGACATACCAAATTTTTAGAGTACAGCTTTAAGGATAATATTCCAAGAAGTGAAATTGGGCCTTACAGTACGAGAAGGCCTGATGGCAAACAGATTGCGAGGAGCCCAAAATGAACAATAAAAATGAAATAGGACAACACTCATTACTTACTACACCTATTGCAGAGGAAGGTACTACACGAGCAAAGGAGCAGTGGGAGAGGGGGCTAAAGAAAGTGCAACAGCAATTCATTAATCAGGAAGAGTTTTTGCTAAGCCAGATTGGTATGGAGATATTATATCCTTGGATGATTAAGAATTAGATGATCTTGATACCAGTGGTGACAATTTCATAAGAGGCCCGGCTTGTATTGCAGCTAGAGACACTGACGAGCCATTGAACATTCATGATGCCTGGAATGGAAAATATGCAAGTCAATGGCAAGCAGCGATTGACAGTGAGTATGAATCATTACAGAAGAACGATATTTGGGAACTTGTAGTGTGTACTAATGCTAGAACATTGTAGGTTCTCGTTGTGTATTTAAGTTAGCAGTAACAAACTATCTAGTCTTTGAGATAGATCAATTGGAAGTTAAGACAGCTTTTCTTAATGAAGAATTGGATTTTGAAATTTACATGAGACAACAACCAGGTTATGAATCAAAGTTACTGCCCTATAATGTGGCTGAAATGAAGAAAGCCTGTATAGTCTAAATCAAGCTGGGAGATGTTAGCATTTCATGATTGACAGATTTTTGAAGCAGCCTGGCTACATCCAATCAAATGCTGATCCATGTGTTTATGTGAAGTGCGTGGAGACTGATGGGAAGTTGAGTACACTCATTCTATCATTGTATGTAGATGATCTCCTCATATCTTCTAATGAAAGAAGTCTTGAGTCAGAAAAGTTAGCTTTCAAAAAACGATATAAAATGTCAGATGAGGGTGAAGTCCATTATTGTTTGGGTATGTCGATTAATAGAGACAGGAGCACTCCGACACATCTCTATTTAACAGAAGAGAGAATGTTGAAACGCTTTAGAATGGAGGACTCCAAACCGATCGGCAGTTCTCAGGAACCAAACCAAAAGTTTGTGGAAACTTCAGATGAAGAATTGTTCAATGTGACAACCTTTCAAGCAGCTATTGGGTCACTTACGTATGTTATGTGTGGAACAAGAGTCGATTTGCAATTAAACCGAGTGTAAAGCACTGGGAAGGGGTAAAAAGAATACTTCATTATGTGAAAGGCACTATTGACCATGGACTTAAATTCCATTGCACTGACGAGTCTGTTCCAACTCTATATACAGTGATGCTGACTGGGCTGGCTGCCTTACTAGAAGAAGATCTTCTTTGGAATATGTTTTTCAATTCGGTACAGCATTGATCAGTTAGAGATTGAAACATATTGACGTTAAGTTTCACTATATCTGTCAAGTAATTAACATAGACATTGTAAAATAGTGTACTGTGCAACTCAAGAAATGCTTCCCGATTTATTGACCAAGGGTTTGCGTAAGTCAGAGTTTGAGTTTTGTTTGGATAATCTTGTTATAGTTTATCTTAAGTTAAAGTTATAATAGGTGATTTAAAAGAATCACAAAGTGGGAGTGTTAGAAGTAGTTGTTGCTCCCTTTTAATCTTACCCTCACCTAATTTGGATAAAAGTGTGCCGGAACCTCTTAAGCTTGCTGGCCATATGAATATGCAATTAGCACTTTTTTTGATTTCTTGCTTATGTGTTGATTACGGTGAAAGTTGTCTAGTCTTTTCTGTCTTCTTCCTTGCTTTTGCCGTCCGTTTATGAACTCTTGGGTGTGATCCACCCCTGCAGGATCGCCCTTTTTTAACTATCAGGTTATGGGCACGGGAATGTAAAAACCCCATTTAGATATAAACTAGCCACTGTAGAAGTGATGCTACAAACGTGGATGCTTGACATCTTAAAAATATGAAGGCTCTAGGATGCATCACACTATA
Organism: Chironex yamaguchii; assembly: GCA_024741275.1. Classification (NCBI taxonomy): domain Eukaryota; kingdom Metazoa; phylum Cnidaria; class Cubozoa; order Chirodropida; family Chirodropidae; genus Chironex; species Chironex yamaguchii. The sequence goes on from JANTCA010000142.1 coordinate 5,943, forward strand.
GCTTGACGAGAGCCAGTTAGTAAATGTTGCAACGGCTAAGACTACTAAGGACGAATGGGACAATTTATCTTCAGTGTACGATAAAACAGATGCTGCAGAATTACTACGAATTAAGGAGGCGTTTTACGGAACAAAAATGGAAGAAGCAGGAAAGTCTTCTCGAGCATTTGGATCCTATAAAGCAACTCTACAATAAGCTTGCTGCTCTCGATGTAAATGAACGTTTATGGACGTATGGGTGTGGTCCTCCCATGCAGTATCGGCCTTTTTCAATAATCATTATGTATCCAAAATGCTGCTTAGTCTGTAGTTTAAGGTGTTAACCAAGGCTGTATTTTATGTACATACTGTTCCTGTGGCGACCTACGCATCTTAGACATGTGTGTTACTACAGGCAGATGAAGAGGGGATAGCGGTCCCGAGAGTAGATGCTGATAGAAGAAAAATGAGTTTCAGGAGAAGGGAGTAAAGGAAGAGCAAGAAGCCGATTGGAAACTGGCGAAAATCGCTAAGCTAGTAAAGCAAATTTTACAATGTAACTCTTCGATACAATTGATAAGCATACCTTAAATACTGAGAGACCGACCGACAGAAATAAAGAAGCACCGACTAATTGACTGACCGACAGACTGACTGATGGAAGCAGACCGATGGAATAACAATTTATACTATGAAATAAATGATTTTGCGAGCGTTAATTATAAAAAACACAAGATGTGCAATATTTACTTAGAACAAGATTACAAGTTAGAAGAACTTACAAGAGAGAGAGACGAAAAGGTGATTAAATTGAATGAGGCATATATAACTAGCATTCCTAATGAATGCAATATATTTATAGGTATTTTAACCTTCACGAGGGAGGTATGTTTTTTGTCCGCGTCTGTCAGTCTCTCTGTCTGTCTGTTTGTTAGCAATATAACTCACAATGTTTTAAAGGTATCGTCTAGAATTATAACAGGATGTTGATATTCTAACCGGCTAAAGCTGATTATTGCTTATATTACGGTAAATTGGCTTAAAATCCGTTTGGCAATATTTAACTGCCACGATACAATTTTTGCATATATGTTATTCAACGTTTTTTTCCTATCAAAATAAAGAAAATAAATATACACTATAAACTGTCATTTATGGTTATCAATGGTCAGGATGTGTTTTATGCTTTAAGGAATCTAATAAATTTGATTAAGAAATACAGTAGTTTTATTCCTAATGTAAATCAAAACATGAGAGGAAGTGAGCCGGGTCAACACTGTCAGATTACTTTTCTAGTTTTTTTTGAGCATTAATAAGTATAAGTCTAGTTGTCAAAATTATCCATTGTAATTTCCATTAACCACGAGGAGTGAGGCGGAAGATAAGAAAGTACACAAATGAGCTGTTTTGTGTGAACAAATTAATCAATAGATATCTCTACGTTAGTAAATCATACGATCAATGATGATGCAAAGCATCCATGCATCCTAAAAGTATTTCGTATGGTGGCCCTTTGCAACAAATAAGCTTCCATTTTGACACCCCACGTCTCACGACACTCCCACACGACAACAGGTACCTTCGTAAACAACAGGTATACTTAAAAAATCAAACAAGTAATTGATCAATTTTACTACTTTCCTTTACTCTATACTGATTCAGTTTAAATGTCATATGGGCGGTAAATTAAGTCTACTGATTCTGAATAAGAATAATGAAAAAAGTTACAAACATAACGAACCCTTGATTATCCTCTAAATTATAGTTGGTTGACTCTCTTTAATAAGTTATTTAAAGCGAAACCAAACAGCCTAGTGTGCTGCACTAGCAGCAGTTATGCCACAAAGAACTTTCTATAGTTAAGGCTTGGCTTTCTTTTTCTTTAACTTGTACCTGCTTCATGTAGGTTTCGCCAGTATGTTTGTTTTGGCGTAAGGTTCTTTACACATTCATCTTGCAAACTTCTAGATTTTTATAAGTAGAAAACACTAAAATTGTGTAAATTGGAGCATATCTAGCTACGGGAAAAGAAATCTGCAATATCCACTCAAAGTAGTTGGAAATTCTCCTGTGCTACTTACAGTATCTTACTGTGTTTGGAAGGGATTCGAGTTTACCCTTCATTGCTTTCTGCTATTTAGCTTTGTCTGATAGTTGCGTAGCATCGCTTCACCGGTCTCTACCTCAGCACTTAAAACATAATGCTTCATCTTCAATCCACTTTTCTAATGACAGCTGTATGTTTCGAGTCGATCGTCCAAACTGGCACGTTCTACCTTGTTTTAGGATGCATTGTTATTCTTCTCTGACTAAACAGTCAAACAATCTGATGCAATCTCACTTTTTAAATTTCTGTTTTTTTGCGATCTGCCTGTACTACACGGGGGCTACAATATCGCCGCAACGGCAGTGGGCAATAAAGCAAGCCATGCGCGAAGCAGACAATCCGTTTAAGCTTCAGATATAAGATCATAAAAGGTATATTATGCAAATTAACAAGCATGAAGGAGGTGAAAAACCCATTGTAAATTCCTTTGCAACAGTAGCATTACTATAGATATCATACTTTCTGCAGTTTGTTGTAAATATGGGTTGTTGGTCCACAGCTGTAAAATTGTAATATCTTGAAAATTGATGTTCTGGTATTATTGTTATCAACGTGCACCCTGTAAAAACTGTAAAATTTACAAAATAATATCAATTTTAGGGCTATTGTGCAACATCGTGCACAATTGTGGACGTTGTCATTAAGATTAGTTGACAAATTTACCAAGACAGCGTATTGCTTTAGCTGTAGAATGCTTACAGCATGCACAAGCGACAACCAAACAACATAAAGGATTTAAACTAAAGAAACACAATTACAGCAAATGATTCCAGACTACTACACTCTCAGCTTTCGTCTTATTGGCCTCTCAACTTTGCAGTCATGTTAATTCGATTTACATGTAGCTTTTCAAGTCCATGGATTGAACAAGAAAACCTACTTATTTGATCAATCAAACGTTCCCAAAAATGAAGTTCGCCTATCCAACGTGTAATTTAATTTACAATTAAATTCTCTTTACTTTTGACATTCACACGTTGTTCGTGGATCTGCCCCTGATTTAATGCACTTAATAATAACTGACTGATCCACTCCAAATTGCTATGGTAGATTGAAGTTGCCGCTCTATCAAAGGTGTCGTTGTGGGAAATAGCTATTAATCCGACTTCGCTGCTTTGCGAGCACAATGCGTAACTGATGCATTTTGTAAAATCATTATTTACTTCATTACAACGACGCTTGCAAGGGAACGGATTCGTATTGCAGCTATGAGAAATTAAACCAGAATGCCTTGCAACCGCAGACTGTATTGTACGCACATTAAAGTCCATAGGTAGACAGTGACTTCTTAGCAAAGACAATTTTTTGTCACTACATCCAAGAGTGCTTGGTCATGGCTCGACGTATCAAGGTCACCCCTCCTATAAAACTCTTGGTCACAAATAATTACTTATTTTACGACTTCGTCTTGAACACTGATTTATCGAAACTAACACCTGTCTAGACGATGGATAAACGTTTGGTAGATCTGTCTAAAAAGTCACATCCTGGCACCTCGTAAAGATTACTGTTTACCCGATAATGCCGGAAATGAGGTGCTATTCTCATTAAAGGCTGGAAGCCATAATGGATTGAATAAAACTCGTTCACAAGTTGCAAAATATGTCGTTTTTGAATAATTTCTCCTCATTACAGAAAAGGGAACGCTCTTGAGAGAACCCAACGGATGCTTGAGATTATTAGATTGCTAATGAGAATGCTTGACATTTTAAAAAATAGCCATAGATTGCTGAAGGGAGAGGCATTTGTAGCTGATAAAAGCACTCGTTTGCAGAAGTGGTGCTCCATTGCCTGAACATATAATGAGCAGAGACATTTTGCTTTTTTGCTAAAAGAATCGTGCTCCAATAATTGCTCAAGGTGTGTTTGGTACTCGAATAAATGTTGATTACTGGAGGAAGCACGTAGTTGTTTGGCAGTAGTTAAATCTCGCAAGCATCCCTGAGAACATCCCAGCCTCTGTTTTAATAATTACGAACATGAGTTCAGCAGCGGAAACTATCTTCACACTACTATTTCAGCTACGTTACATATTTGTCATTTGTTCTGAGTTATAATTCATTCTCTTTATTTATTTTCTTTTCTTAGTTTACCATTTCTAAGTGTTGACCGAAACTCTTTTTTCCACCCTTGTGAACATCGGGTCTGCTGTCAAACGGATCTGTGACCCATAAACATCTAAGAAAATTCCTGCCTGTTTCATTAACTTCGATATGTAAAAAAGCTTTATCGATGTCCGGAAACAAGAGTACCCTATATTCTCTAAATCTTATAAGTATATCATAAGGTAGGGGTATGAGTGATGGGCCACAGTGTAGACAGTCATTAAATGAAATTCTATTGTTTCCACTCTTTACAAGAATCATCATAGACAACTCGCAGCTTAGTCGTCTTAGCATCAGTCCTAACTACTCCTTGATGTGCGAGGTACTGGGCTCTTTCTCCTCTCTCTAATTCTGGGACTTTTTCTAAAATTCCTGCTTCTAGTTGGTCTTTCATTATTTTGAAGCACTCTTTCAAAACATGAGGCTCCTCCCTTAACCTTTGTGAGAGAGTTTTTAACCTCTTAGCACTAATATTTTAATTTGTTGGGAGTTTTTCATGCCCAACCTTCCATGCTAGTCCTACAGAGTGTCTAGAACCATCACATTTGATAGAATCAAGAAGTTCTGCATGTACAGGACCATCTTCTCTTATCCCAATGATATCCAAGTCCCACAGACGTGACACACCCTTCTCGAGCATGGTAACATCATTGTCCTTGACAAAATTAACTGGGATATGCTGGGAGTGCCAATTTTATAGTCCTTACATTGCAAGGGTCTTAACAATACCAAACCTAACCTTGTTAGCACTCCTACTGGCTCTCCTAAATTAACCCTAACAATTTCACTACTCTGAAAAAGCCACAAGTGATCTGCTCGAATACGAACGTCAGTGTCAATTAAGTCAGACAAAGGAGACACATCTGAGAACCAAAGATCACGTAGATAGATTGTCATAGTCCTGTTTGAGTAATTCAATATGGTCATTTGCCACACTTGTTATTTCAGCTACTACAATAGCTTCTACTTCTATCCCATTATTACTGTTTGATGCTCTAAGCTGAAACTTTACTTTCTTCTTCAGGCTGGACTGTTTACTTCATTTGCTTTGGAAATTTTAAATATTTTCATATTTCTGGCAGCCTTTCTCTAAAACCATTAGCATTTATGTAAACAGTGTCAAGGTAAAAATATTCCTACTTAATTGATACTACGTTACTTTGCCGTAAGTGTTATCACATACTTCCATTAATCAGTTCCACCACAGCATCTCAAAGATTTCTCATCCCCATCGTGTTTCCTGGTATGTAATGAAGTTGAGCTTGGTACATTTACATGAATGCCTATTATTTTGCTACTATTTTTGCCTCTGTACACGAAACGTCAACAGCTGAAAAATTAATTAAACAACAAAGATCGTATTCACTACTAATAAGATATGTATACTTAAGTCATTTATGGTCTCTGACATGTCACTCAAGTCTTGAGATCACGACTTGAACAATTAAAGATAAACCAAAGAAAAGCTCACTACTTTACTTGGGGTACGTCTTGTCACATTAACACCAAAATCTAGCTAAACTTAGGAATATGTGTTTCTTCTGTGCCTGGTGACATCATCTTTAATCAACCTTGGATAATCTTCCAATCTCTTACACACATGGATTTGTTGTGCATTTTTGATTACAAATAGAACTGTAAGGGTTACCAAACTTAGATTATCGGCTTGTTTTTAGACCAAAAAGACGTTTCCACGCAATCCAAAATGGATTATAACGTTGACCAACATGTTGCTCATAACTACATCAAACTATGCATATACAGGATTACATAATAAGGTAGTGTGGTTTCATTGTTGTCGTTTAAAGACCCACACCTTATGATGAGTCACTTAATTAACAACTCAGAAGATCTGCATGGAGAAAATGAACGTCATTCGTGATAGTTTAAAATTAACAAGGAATACAGCTATATTATTAGTACTATATTTGTATTAACATCGAGGAAAAGGGTTAAAACACTCAATAGAGGCGTTAAATCCATGTTCTTGCTCATCGAATTTATTTGGCCTTTCATCAATAGCCTTATGAATATTCTTGAAATCCTGTGATATCTTGGTATGAAAACAATGTTTTCTATAAATGTTCAGGAAATATTTCTATGCTTTTACAAACCTAATCTTAAACCTGTGGATGAGTTCTACGAAGCACGAGCTTTGACAGCAAGATAAGTCGTGACAGCAAGATTAAAACTGTGTCAGATCTACTGAGTTTCATTAAGAGTTTGCATGACAGGTTTCTGCATTTTGAGACTCTTGCTCTAGAGCGAACTGGCAAAACTATGCATGAGTGTAAAACACAGAGACAGAAAGGAAGGAAGTGCTTCTGTGATGACTTGGACATGTGGATACATACGAGGATTTCAATGTGTTGCCAGTGATTCTTTTAGAATCAGCAATTATGTATCTGTTATTGACCACTCATATACAACACTCCCTACTTGAATGGAAGCATATAAAACACTGAGTGAAAAGTTTGGCTTCCTCACAAACATCATCAAGTCGACAAACAAAGGAATCCATGAATCTGCTGCAAATCGTGTCTGTCATTATCCAGAGGACATGGACTGAAAAGTCTGAGCTTGTTCATTTCGTATCATTAATTAAAGAGCTTGTATGTACCATAGGCGTACGAGCCGGGGGTGGGGGGCGGCAGCCCCCCCAGTCTCGAAAATATTCGGGCAAAACGCCAAAAATTCGAGCAATAAAGAAACAATAAACGATGGAATTGAAAAATAAAATTAAGAAGAAATAAAAAACAAGAACACTTGAAAGTAAAAAAATACTACTTG
>JANTCA010000143.1:0-12923 GCA_024741275.1 Chironex yamaguchii
CAATCATAAACAAGAAAGGAAGCAAAGAAAGAGAAAATAAAGAAACAAAACATTATTGAAAGAGTCCAAGTGAAAAACTCTTTCTGCCTACAGAGTACTGGCTTTGTTGTTTTAATGTAGACAGACTCCAATACACATAGATGAAAGGACGATCTAGCTGTGCCAATTATCCGAAAATTCTTGTCCTTATACATTTTGGCGCATTCTGAGTTTTCCAGTAAATGTTGGCCTATGGCAGAATCACATGCTTTGGCAGTCATTTTCGCTTTGCAAGCGCGAGATGGCTGTTCTTTTAAGTATGATTTTAGTTTTGTACCACGAGAAGATTGTTCACATACACATGTGTCCTCAAAGGGAAGCCTGCTTTCTTAAAAGCATGCTTGATAATACAAGTCGTAGGTTTTTGAGCCGAGACCAACAAAAACAAGTAAATCTAATTTGAGACATGTAATCATTAAAACTGAAGTTGCTGAAAGTTCTGTAACTTAATCTTACAATACCTAATTGCAGAAGCATATCTATAATTTTTAGCTTGCGAGAGCAAACGCGAAGTAAACTTCATTTGCAGTTCATAATAGACAGCTTGAGAGTGACCTAATGATTTTTTGGTGTTTGGATTATGGCTTTTTAAGCTGTTGATTTTTGTTGTGAGGAACTATCCCCTTACTGCTAAGTCGTTACGTCACTTTATTACAGCACATTTCAGATACCAAATATGAACACAGAATGAGATCAACAAAAATATGACATGATTTATTTGTCGTGTGACACAGTCCAAGAGTAAAAGGAAGAAAAACAACCACAGATCTCTTACAATATGTCGTTAATTAGTAATCAAGCCTCTCAGTTAGTAAACAAACAATTGACTTTAATTTGAATAACTATTACACGGGGTCTGCAATTACAATCTAACGACTTCGGTGTTTCCTTCTCCATTATGTTTGCTTATCTTAACTACGAGATCGGTAATTGACGAGCCTTTAATGTAATGTAATGCAAGGAGTGATTCATAATTGTTTAAGCATGACAGACGTGTTTTTGCCTTAAAGTAGAAGGATTAGAAATTACACTACTTAATTTTCATACGCAAACAAATTAGAAGTAGGAGTCTACGCGCAATACCTACTCTGTAATTCTCCATAACTTCTTATCGTACTCTGCAGGTGTGCAACAACCAAAATACGAAAGAGCATGAAAGTTTTCAAATGATTTCTAGAGAAAACTCTTTATACCCACAATCTTTTTCACACACTTATCAACATGCTCACGATAAATAGGATATAGCTGGCTAATTGTACAGAAGGCAAAACCTTACTTAATTTGAGCAAGCGTAGATATTGACGTCAGCGTAATTTGTATATCGCCAAGTGCTTGGTTTCTTAGAACATCAGGTTTCTATTGACGATATTCATAAAATACAGTATTTTTATTACGGATTGCCATCTTCCGCGACCATACGTTACCAGTTTAAAGTTTAAACCCACTGACATTTGTATTTTACCTTAGGGGGGTTTGTTGCTGCTATAAATTGATTGATTACCAATTATCTAACTTTCGAACCTTATGTAGTCAGTATTTATATCCATATTTTCAAGGGAATCATTAATACGTATTATTATGATTGAAGAAATATTGAAATAATGGTACGATGTCACAACTTTTCTGCTTTATTCCCTGCCTTATGATTTCCTGTCCAAGAAAAAACGTTTACTAACCACAGCCGGATTCAGGCATAAATTAGATAAAATGAAATTCAACAGATAGTATGACAGTACCGTACTAAATCTCTTTTTCACAAAGCTTACCTTAAATTAATTTGCTGTCTGTCAATTTCTCTTCGCTATAGAGAAAAAAAAATAAAGTTATGGTTCAGATTTATCAATTGTCGTGTCTAAACCAACAATTTAAGTCTGATGTCGAAACACGGTGGTGTGTTTACTGTGGTTAATGTTTAATGATGATCTGGTGATCAGTTATTTAAAATAAAGACGAAAGAATAGGGCCCAAACCTCCAGTTTTCATTGCTGCAAGCGTAGAGTTTTTAGCTCGCTGTCTTAAGATTGACTGCATAAAAACACCTTAATCATAGGAAACAAAAATTGTGGTATACGTTTGGAAAATAACTGCGACGTACATAAAATAGGCAGTGCTAAATAAACTAAAATATAAACTAAAGTAGCACTTAAATAACAAAGTAGGTAAGATGGCAATTTGATGGTGAAAAGACATATTTTTTATTTGCAGAAAATCAGCTTTTAGCAAATTGAACTCTACGGAGTTCTTGGTGCAAACTCTAACAAAGAGCATTTTTGAAGGTTTAAACATCAAAAGCATCGTTTTTGACTTAAATAGCAAAGCCAGTAACTTTCCTTTTTATACTCCGGCCTTTTGCTCAAGCCACCTTTACGAAACAGGGAATATGTCCTCAATACGTAAGAATGCAGAAGACGTACCGATGAAAACAAATTGAAACCTAGAAACATTTTTCTGCCTTCTTTGACATCGAGTTTTTGGTATTACTAGAATTTCCGCAATATAATCCTTTTTTAAATTTTGAACAGACAACATGTACTACTGTGAATAAGCGAAACCAAAATACGATGGCTTCTTCTCCTACAAAGTTCATCTGCCTTTGCCTAACTGGTGCTACCAGATCAGTAATAACATTTCTTTTAAGGGGATCTCTGCCCTAAAACTCAATAGTTTTAAATAGCACCCAAGCATTAGAATAATTTCTTTGGCTTAATTTATAATGATGGTCATTAATTTTGAATTTTGTTCATAGTTAAACAACCTTTTCATGTTACATAACTTGAAAATCGCCTTGAAAATTTGCGTCATTGCGCTTAAAACATACTTAAAAGCTTTTGTTGTTTGACACTCCTCAGAGTATGAAACGTCAGAAAGGAAAGTATATGTATATGGCAACGTATTTATACAAAACATGTAGCAAAACTAGCCAATCATAAACAAGAAAGAAAACAAAGAAAGAGAAAACGAAGAAACAAAACATTATTGGAAGAGTCCAAGTGAAAAATCAACTCTTTCTGCCTACATAGTACTGGTTTTCTTCTTTAATGTAGACAGACTCCAATGGACAAATAGTCTATCTAATTTGTAGGAAAGGAGATTTTCCCCATGTTTTGAGAGAAAATATGTGTGTTCACTTAAAACATTCCCCCTGCTCCATTTCTCCAGTGTTACGTAAGTTTTGGTTAATAAGAGAAGGAATCAGGTGGCACCTAGTAGTAACAACGAGTCCTTTAATAGGGAAGTTTTAATCATTCGAACTAAGGTTGTATAGTAGACTAAAAGTAATACAAACATGTGGATACTAGAACAGATGAGGAACAAGATGTTGTTTGTCTGAAAAACGTGACACAATAGCAATGTTTTAAGTACACATCACGTTTGTAGGTTTGACCTTGTTATAATCTATGAGAGAAGGGCTGAATATAAGAGGAAAAGCACGTCAGGAGGATTGTAGTGGTTGATATTGACTCCGAGGCGTCTATCGTTTGAATTGACCTCTACAATTACGTAAAAAGACACGTTTAATGGACTGATATGAAATAAATGTGTACGAAGGAGCCAGGGCTAATCATGTGCCTAAATACATAAGAAGGAGCCAGGGTCAAAGATAGGCCTAAAAGCATAAGAAGGACCCAGAGCCAAATATGGGCCTAAAATGTTAAGAAGGAGCCAGGGCCAATTATGCGCCTAAATACATAAGAAAGAGTCAGGGTCAAAGATGGGCGTAAAAGCATAAGAAGGAGCCAGGACAAAAGATGGACCTAAAAGCATAAGAAGGAGCCAGGGCCAATTATGTGCTTAAATACATTAGAAGGAGCCAGGGTCAAAGATGGGTTTAAAAGCATAAGAAGGAGCCAGGACAAAAGATGGACCTAAAAGCATAAGAAGGACCCAGAGCCAAATATGGGACTAAAAGTATAAGAAGGACCCAGAGCCAAATATGGGCCTAAAAACATAAGAAGGAGCCAGGGCCAAAGATGGGCCTAAAAGCATAAGAAGGAGCCAGGGCCAAAGATGGACCTTAAAGTATCGAAAGGACCCAGAGCCAAACATGGGCCTAAAAGCATAAGAAGGAGCCAGGGCCAAAGATGGTTCTAAAAGTATAACGAGGACCCAGAGCCAAATATGGGTCTGAAAACATGAAAAGGAGCCAGGTCTAAATTTAGGTCTGAAAACAGAAACAAATGACCGAACAATGTTTTTAGTTGAGTATGCTTAAGTAAACAAAACTTGTCCTATAATGATCTTAACACAGGATCGAATTTAATTGCAGTGAATATAACTGTAAGATATAAAACTATGAATCGGTGTTAAAAGGACAAAGAGACAAACATAATCCCTGCCTTTTGCTGAGCGGTTCTGATTGAATCTTCCATTTTACACGCATTGCAGCCGACAAAAGTAAGCATTTTCTTCGCAGAGGAGGTTCTACTTAAAGGCACGTGACATAAAGGTTAAATGGACTATTTTTGACATTATGTGGGCGTAGAGGGAACAAGGCAAAGAAATATTTTGATAGGTAGTAAACAATGTAATTAAATAAACAATACAATGGCATTTAATCAGTACATAAACAAGTTAATTGATTTTTACATTGCTGTTAGGTAATATCCATTACCAATGTATAATACGTCAAACTTAAATGTGATTAAAGACGGAGAATGGAATCTTCAAACATATTATTTACAGAAAGCACATATTATAGAAACAACCTAATCTTAGAGGTATTTAAAACTAGTTCTGTTTGCAGATGAAAGATTTGATTTCAAAGCCAGACATAAATAGGTTCGGGGTAAGGCATTTTGTCATTCTAGTAAGGTTTAGGGTAATTTTCACGCGGAGCGACATGAATATTACACATAAATATTTGCATTTTGTTTTTTCACACTTGAGCGGGGCTTTCGGGGGAAAAAGTAAACAATAGTGCTCTGGTTTAGAAATATAGAAAATGGAGCTCTCTAACTCTAACTTAGTCGACTTTGATTCAAAATCGAGTCAAAATGCTTCGGTCAAAACCTAGTAACTTTTTAAAAAGAGGGAACATTATTGTTTTTGCGATCTTTGATTGCAAATTAAGACAGCAGATTTTAAAACGTTTGGTTGCAAACTCATTAGCAAAGCGTACAGTGAATTTGTCGTAGCAAACTGGATCTTTCAGCTTTCTTTCCAGCCTCGTTTTCATGCATATATGACAAAGTGGTTGGTAGGTTCTTAATACGACTTTCTTCATGTTTGTAGTGCAATAAACCTTGTTGTGCTCAGTAACCATACCAAAGAGTACTATATAGTAAATGATTAATGATAATATACTGCTGTGGAAACACCAGGGTCCTTTGTTTTGTTTATTCGCAAGATATTTTAACAGCATTTTGACGCTTTGAAAAGGAAACTACCTACCTACAATGAAAATCACATTTTGTGAAATGTACATGTTTAATAGTTTCCGCGTTATACACTGTGTAGGATGCGCAAACTTCAACGAAATGAGAGAGCGGCCCCGAGAACACCTGTTTGGCAGAAGTCGGTCCGTTTTGCCAAAAACTCAGCTCCTTGAACGCAAGCACTCTAAAAATATTGGCATTTGTGCCCCTGATTAGATCCCCTAATTTGCGTTCGATCACAACTGTCCAAGCCAGTAAATGTGAGCAAAATCAGCAGAGAAGATCTGCTGACACATTAGAAACCAAGTCAGCGCTTCCCTCTTGTTCATTTTAAATACAAACGCAGCTTGGAAAGCCATTGCAATCATTGGCAATGGACATTTGCGGTTTTGTGATGCATGTGTTGCCGGAAAGCAGTCCCCAAAGCCATTTCCTGCTCGTGACAACCGTTGAAAAAAATATATATTGATGTTGGAACATTCAGATTTGTGTGGCCCATCCAAAGCACTGAGAAATGGAAATAAGTACTTTCTGACGTTTATTTCTGATCGTTCTGGAGCAGTATGGGTCGATTTTCTGACCTGTCAGTTGCAAGTGCTTAGTTTGCTTAATAGGTGGCATAAGGGCGTTTATGCTGTTGATGCTATTTTGCCGGGTCATTTGTACTGATAATGGTACTGAATTTGTCAACCAAGGATTATCAAATTACTTTAGTGGGTCCAATATTCGTCATAAACACTCTCTACCATGCGCCCCTCAATAAAATGGAGCTGCTGAGCATATCAATGGAACCTTAGTTGAGTGTGCTCATATGATTGTGGCACATGGTGGTGTGCTCAAGGATCACAGGCAGTTTTAGAGATAAACAATTGCAGCTGCTGCATACGTCCACAACCGAAGTCTCAGTCATATTATAAAGAAGAGGGTGTATACTATGTCTGGTGGGGCAATGTACCTGACATTTCACACTTCAAAATGTGGGGTCAGTGTGCATTTATCTACGTACACATTCAGAAATGGACAAAATAGAGGCTATTGTAGATGCTCCCGTCGAAACTAAAGTAGAGAAGAAAATTCCGTTCTTGTGCCTATAGTTGTAATGATAAATACACGTCTGAGATGCAACACTCATCGTGTCAGCTACAATAAGTTATTTGATCTGGATGACTTCATTGATGCAATTACATGTCATGTGCTAATTACACTAACAATGAGCTGTTGACCATGACTGAAATGGAAGCAAATTTGGAATATTCCTCATTAATGGAAAATGAGACCTGGGTTTTTTGCACCAACTAAGCGTGAAATCACTGCAAATGCTTGTTCAAAATCAAACACAACTCTGATTGAATGCCATAAAGCCCGTTCAGTTGCAACAGGATATGCTCAAACTACGATAACACATTTGCTCCTGTTGTCAAGTTGTCTTTATTAAGTATGCCAGTTGTGATTGCTATACCAAACAACTCATACAATAGATGGATGTTGGTATGAAATTTTGGAATGGTGACTTGTCTGAGACGGTTCTTATGGCTCAACCTGATCGCTACACGAAAGAAGGGGAACAGGAATTGGTGTGCAAGTTGCAAAAGAGCCTGTATGGCCTAAAGCAGGCTCCATGATGGAACCAAAAACTTCGCAGGCATCGTATCTCCATCCAGTTCGTTCAGAGACTGTTAATGCATATGTATATGTGAAAATCACATTGAAAGGATGATTTTCAAGTGATGTTGTTTATATAGTCGATTAAGTTCTGATTCTAAAAATAGAGCCCACGATTCGCGAGATTAAAACTGTGTGTGATTGTCGATTCGACACAAGGGACATGAGAGTGGCACATGTCTGCCTGGGCATCTCGTGGAAGCTGTTTGATGAAAGGCTGAATTTGTCTCAGCACTAGTTCATTCAGAATGTGCTGAAAAAGTTCGACATGGAAAATTGTAAGCTAGCAAGGACACCAGTAAAATTCAAGTTGAAGCCGGTGAAGTCCCAAGAATCAGACAAACATGAGGATTCTACAGTACACTGGTCACTAGTTTGAAGTATACTATATGTAGGCGTTACAGCGCGGCCAGATATTGCATATGCAGTCCCAGTTGTGGCAATGTTTACCTCAGATCTAAGTCAAATGCATTGGGGAGCTGCAAAGAGAATTCTGCATTACTTGAAAGCAACATCTCGTTATGGTATTCAAAAGAAAAAAGTTCCCAATGGTGATGTCTTGACTGGTTTTGTGTACTGTGAGTGGGATAGTTATATTCATAAATTGACGCTCTATTATTCGCTACACGTTTTCATTGGCAAACTAGACTTTAGCGTAATGTAGCCGTATTATTCACAGTGGCGAAGCTGACCTAGAAAAGTTGGTTCAGCTCTCGATGCTCGGCAACAGAATAAAATGCTTCAAAAACCACACCCTGATTTAAGCCTACATTCTAGATAATAATGTGCCACAACTTTCTGAAGCAAAGGTTTTAATTAATTAACTTTTAACACTACGTTTAAATATAAAAACAGAGAAACTCCTGCTTTCCAGAACAGCAGGACTAGATGTTGACATGACAATGATGAAGGTTCTGTATAGATTGCCTCTGAACCAATTAAATGTGTCCAATCTTGACATGTGATCATGATCACTGCCTCAAGCTCCTGCTCTCGAGGTTGAGCAGGAGTGCTCTTTGTTTTAGGCTATTGTGAAGTAGGACCACATTAACAATGGCCAATTGTGAAGTAGGACCAAATACAGGATGTCATGAAAAAGCAAAGGCAATCACTCTTTGGCTCAACTGTAGCCATAGAACGGGGAGTCTAGCAACAAAGTGATACTGCAAGAGCATGCTAAGAAATATCTTTTTGGAATCTCTAAAAGTTGTTGATCCTGCCAAGCAGGACAAACAGGACCTTTGGCTTTGCCACTGATCAGTCACAGCATTAGTGGCAGCATCTGAAGCAACAGAAGGATCAGTGTCGTTATGTAGATGAGTGTCAGAAATTAGTTTTGAACAAAATACAGCTGCACAAATTTATCAAAAATCCCAGTCAACCACAACAGAACTTGGCACTTCATATCAAACATTTCCCTGTGTGAGAAAATGTTGCCAGTTGTGAAATTTTACTTGAGAATTGCTCAACTGAGCATATAGCCACGAACATCTTAGCCAATCCTCTGTGTCGTCCAAAATTTTAACGTTTCCGGGCCTTGCTTGATGTCCTGAAATCTTCACTTTGAGAAGGAGTGTTCAAGATAATACAAGCTAAACACTGTCGGACAACGAAATTTGTGTTGGCAGTCAACATATTGTGTTTTCAGTCGAATATATTTAAGTGTTATTGTCCTAGGGGTTTGTTTGTTAAAGTTCTGCGTTTGTAACGAGAGATGAAGAGTCGTTTTGAAAGATGTTTAAAGTGAAATTTGAACATGTTGGTCGGTCGTGTGTACTCTTCTGCAATTTTTGAATACCTTTACTCAAATACAACCACGTATTTTATGAGTTATTAGCGTACGTATTGTCAAGAATTGGCTGGAAACCAGTACACAAGGGGTCGAGGAGGAAAATGATTTTCTATTAATCAAGAAAGAAAGTAGGGTACCCTTCTTTAAAAGAAAATTTTTGGTTAACAAAAAATTGATTCAGGTGGCAGGTGTCGTGAAATATAATGCGTAATATAATAAAGCAAAGGGCCTCTGTCATACAAATGTCGGTAAAGGTTGAGACTAGCTGTTTCTTAAATGCATAAATATAAGCAACGATGAATGGTCAATATTTTAATCTAAAGATACTGCAAAAGAAATGCATTAATAGTTTTAAAACACCTACTAGTGTAACCGGGTTAACAAATTATGACATACAACTCACCATATGGTACCCCGAGCCACCTTTAATCTGCAATGCCTCCACTTCATCGTTAAGTAACTTTAGCTTTCTTCTTTCTGCCTCTAGAAGTTTTGCAGTCACCTAGAGAGCATGATATAAAAATGGTTCTCAAAAGAGACATTAAATAAATATTTCATCTGGCAGTGAATGTACATCAGAGGTACAAGAGAAGATTAGGAGGAGAAATGCAAAAGGTAATGTGAATAAAAATTAACTTAAAGAAAAGTCCATCAATCTCACATACAAAATAATAAGCAGGCGACAAGGTAACTACAAGTAGGTAGGATAATTCTTCCAAGACTTACAGTGGAGCAAAACATTGCCGTTTTTCTGCTATAGTTATGTGTTCATTTATTATGAAAGTAATTTTCTAATAGTAAAACGAGATATGTTATAGTACTTTTTACTTCTTCAGATTGAAGGTTATTCTTATTCAGAGGTTGATACTCGCAATGAAAAATTAAGAATAGTACTGAGTGAAGTAGGAGTGACTTGCCTCGATCTGAACTCCAAAGATATCCCTTCCAATGTTGTCACCAGTCATTTCTGTATAAAGTATAAAGAACATGTGCTGCATACAAACGATTATGAAATATTTAGAGCCCAGATTCTTTCTATATATAGTCAAATCAAATTCTGAATAGATCGTGGGGAACATTGAGAAATAGCGGTGAGATTAAACAATACTTTCCCATAAAGACTTCTCTTTCCTTTGTCTGCAATTTTAACAATATTAGATTACAGATTAGATAAGTTGATGAAGCTGATAATGTAACAGGGTTAAAAGTCAAAAATCATTCAGTTGACAAGTATGTTTTGGTACTTTTAATAATAACTGTAAACAATGCTTTGCTTATCTGGTCTACCAAAAGCAGGAATTAATAGAAAGATCATGAACTTGCTTAAAATGCCTGGACTTAATATATATTGCAACATGACATACGCGGTGGAGAGAGGGGTAGCGGGTGTAAACTTCCGGGGGTGGGGACACGAAAGGGGCCCACATAATGTTTTGCTAATGGTAGACAACTTCAACTAAGACGCATTTGGACGCATATTTATGAAATGTTTTAAGGACGTCTTTGTTCGCCAGATTTATTTTACTGCTTGTGTTTTGATTCTATTGTTCTATCAATCTTTTCAAGCCTTATTTAAGCTTCCTATTGTTATTGACTGCGCTTATGTATCGTAATTTCAGTAGTTCCAAACAATTGTTCTTGATTTTCTCTGGCTCTTAAAATTTTGAAACCTACGAGGACCAGTGATACATATAGCCGCAAGGATCCACGCTGCCTCTCGAGGATCTGGGTAGACATACAAATCACTTGGAGGGTGCAAGTCTTCACCAAGTTAACGGGGTCAGGTGGGACGTTCAGTTTTCTGAATGTCTAAATATTTTGTTGTTAAATAAAAGGCGTCATGTGGTCACTTGGTTGTTGCCACAAGGACTTCCTCACTAATTTTTGTCTTATTAAAATATTGCATTAACATCAACTGTAATAACTTGAGCAAGAATGAACTTCAAACAAATTTGCTTTGTTCAGTCAATAGGTAGGAGAGGAATTTCTTAAAATAAAATGAGACGAAAGCAATTATTCATACTTTGTTTCCTACTTTGGAGTGATTGCCTTAAAGTAACTACAGATGTCATTTTCTTGAAAATTCTTGACTTTATGGACTCAGTGGAAGCCATGTAGACCAACACAACAACAAGGAAAATCAAAGGAACCATCCACTTCCTACAACACAACAATCACACCAACAGCATATCTTACAATTTTCCATAAATTTGGCTTCCAGCACTAGCAAAGGAAACACAACAAACACAACACAGCTATGGCGTCAATCCTCAGGACATCTGGATGTCTGTCACCACGGACGTCCGCAGTGAGGAAGAATAAAATAGCTGTACCAGAACATTTCTAGTAGCCTGATGATCGGAGAAGTGTCTCTCGAAACGTAGCTCATAAAAGCATACGAATCATGTCATTATAAAGCTCCTGTCCAGATGTCAGTATGAGTATTAATACTACTCCTACGCCAGTGTCCTAAATGAGTAAATGTAATATTGGTATGTAAAAACCACAACACATAAATTGCATCATCATTACTATGATTCCATACCTACTTAAGCAAGCACTGGAAGGCGTTGCCTTTGTATAGAGTCCCTGGTAAGTGTTGTGGGTTATTCTGAAGATATCATGTGCTATTGTGAGACATAATGCAAGAAACAAAACAAGATAAGTGCTTTCTCTGTTGCAGCTCATGAGACAAAGCTGCAAAACAATGATCATTTGAACGGCATCAAGACGTTTACATGTGGCAGTGAAGCTTTTGAATACTATAACTCTAAAAGTTCACATGAAATAAGGCGAATGTACGGAACGTCATAGCGAAATTTATGAAAAACAAGCAGTTTTGTTTTTACTATTACTTGCTTAGAATATCTAACAATAATTTCTTGAAAACGCTTTATTGCTGCAGTCATTTCTTAATGAACACATATTGCTAGATAAGGGCTGCAATCCTTTGATATTTAACTTCACAAGTATTTTAAAGATTCCATAACAATACAATGTTGTATATCAAAATGTCAAAATGTTGTTATCAAATATTTAAAGCCAAATACCTATAGAAGTATGAATCACGCATCTATGATAAAGAAAGAGATTTCTTAGTATTTTCAATTTAAGGACATAATAAAATATGCCTTAATGTTGTCGGTAATTTACAGATTTCCTTATGGAAAATGCAACTTTTGCGATATGGGTCAAACAGATTGGCATTTTAAGCGAGGCTTCAGTGAACACGTACAAGTGTCTGTTGTAACCAAGGAAAGTACTGATGTCTTAAGGACTATACCAGTCTATGATCATTGCTTGGACTTTAGCAAAAATTCTTGTTCTGAAATGTCAGGAAATGCCGTACTGCATTACCATAGGGAATGGAAAGAGAAAATGTTTTGTTACTATTGATCTCACAGACGAAAGAACATTCAAGTCAGTTCTGTACTTTGATAATGCTTTCCATTGAGATGTAATACCAGATATATCTGTTTAATTACCACGTTTTCTTTTTGTTTACTATGTGCTTTGGTTTCTTTTAAGAGTTTCGGTTTGTTGATCTTGAGAAATGTTTAATGAAAAGACTGCTCTATCTGTGCTGTAATTTCAGTATTGCTCCAGGAATTTGTAAGAACGTAGGAAATCGGCAACTATTGTGACGTTTTTAATACAGAATAGACTTCATGTATGTATATTTGCAAAAAATAGGATGTGTTGCAATGGGAATATGAGATAATGACTGATGACGGTCAACATGGCACTCAATGCTTCATGCAAAATATGGTTGTCTTTTTATATAATGACAAACAATGCGATTCTAAATTGGATGTTATATTTAATTTGTTATGTTTTGATAATGGTATCAATTGGTTATGTTTCACTGTTTAATTTATTCTAATCTTAAAAAAATATTTATCATCCTGCTAATCATCTTTAAAATGCAAAGATTCGATACGTCACGACATGACATAATACATTTTGTAGCGACAAAGGTCCCTTCAAATAAGACAAAAGTCCTTTTCACGAACACTGCATAGGCAAAAGACCTTTTAGACTTTTCTAATCTTTCT